>VDFB02387974.1:0-25354 GCA_007258455.2 Sequoia sempervirens | reverse complement strand
TCAAATGCTTCTTAGTGTCATCATAAAAAAAAGAGCAAGCAACCAAGGATTTGAATTTCTAAAAAAACTTAGAGCAAGGGTTGTAAGAAATAATTTAATAGCTTTGAGAGTCGAAGAGAAGATCAAGCATTTTAGAGATGTAGTCTTGCTTGTTCATGATGGCTATTTTTTTCCCTTGTCGGATCTACTAATAACTAAGTCATTTTCTGCAATAAGTCATTAAAAGCAAGAAGCTTCACTTTGGGAACATTACACTTAGGAGGCTTAGCATGTCGAAGGGAAACAACATAGTCTTGCATGACTTCTTCAATGATGTGAGAAGGGAGAGAATGAACAACATTCTCAATTTCAATGAGGAAGTCCAAGTGGGGAATAAAGTGCGGAGAAACCACAAAGCGTAGACCTCTTTTAAGGAAATTAAAGGCAAGGGGATTCAACCAAATGTTGGAGAGGTTGACCACTAATTTGGAATACCAATCATGAATCGATTAGGAAGTTGGATGACTAGATTGGAGAACGGGAAAGGAGCAAGAGGGAGTACGAACCATGGGTGGCTCATACGCTTGATGGAAAAAAAGAAGGGAAGAGGGATTTGATTGTAACCCATCAGGAAGGATGGTGTGGAGGGCATAGTTGGGAGAGAAAATGATTGGAGGAGAAGACTGCTCAGATTGAAGCATGTGGTGGGAAGACAAGGAAAATAGGGGTGAGTGAATAGGAGAAGAAGATGTGGTCAAACATCTAGATACACATTGACATCTCTTCCCATGCTAATGCTATGGATCATCAAATCAAGTGCATCAGAAGGCAGCACAAGAAGTTTTTCACTCTACAAAACAAGCACTCATCCACGCTCCTTTCTCGACCTTGTAATACCCTCATTCCCCTCTCTCATTGTGATTCTCTTTGTGGTAGCCATTCTTTTTTACCTTCTTCCTCACCTTCTTCACTTCCCCTTCCCAACCTTCCTCCATCTTTACCTCTGCTCACCTCCCACCCTTCGTCCTCTTCCAATTACAGAGCCAATACCAACCCTTCCATCTAGGCACTCTCAACTACCACCTCTCTTGGTAGTGTTGTCTCTCCTTCAATGAGGACGTCTACTCTTTCACCCCGACCTCCTTCAACTTTGTCTTCTCCCCACCAACATTCCTCTATTCTATCCTTGTGGGCTAGTTCAAATTTTCATAGCCTTCGATTTCCTCTCTCCCTCATTTCTTCCATTACTTGCTCGACTCCCAAGCATTCACCCACCATTGTTAAGCAAGCAAAGGCCTCCAACTCATATAGTACTCATGGAGTGTGAATGGGAAGAATTCACATTCCAGTGTACACCCCTCTATGGCAGGCTATCAATGGTCACCTCCAAATAGTAATCTCTCTAGCTCTCTAGGTACGTGCATTAACACTGAGGCTTGTTCTTTCAATTCATTTAGCAACATTAATTATTGTGATCTCCTGTCTAATACCAGCCAACTTCGAGCCCCTCGCTTGACAAACCTTCATCCAACCATGTCTTCTTCTCCTGTTCACTCACCCCTAGTTTCCTTGTCTTCCCACCACATGCTTCACTCTAAGCAGTCTTCTCCTCCAATAATTTTCTCCCCCAACCGTTCCCCCATGCCATCCTTCCTGATGGGTTACAATCAAATCCCTCTTCCCTTCGTTTTCCCCCCCAAGCATATGGGCCACCCATGGTTCGTACTCCCTCTTGCTCCTTTCCCGTTCTCTAATCTAGTCATCTGACTTCCCAATCAATTCATGATTGGGAGTCCAAATTAGTGGTCAACCTCTCCAACATTCGGTTGAATTCCATTGCCTTTAATTTCCTTAAAAGAGGTCTAGGATTTGCGGTTGCTCCTCAATCTATTCCCCACTTGGAGTTCCTTGTCAAAATTGAGAACATTGTTTATTCTCTCCCTTCTCACATCATTGAAGAAGTCATGCAAGACTGTGTTGTTTCCCTTTTACATGCTAAGCCTCCTAAGTGTAATGTTCCCGAAGCGGAGCTTCTTGCTTTTAATGAATTATTGCAGAACAATGAATTAGTTATTAGTAGAGCCGACAAGGGAAACACATCAGTCATCATGAACAAGCAAGACTATATCTCTAAAATGTTTGATCTTATCTTGAATCTCAAAGCTATAAAATTATTTCCCGCAACCCTTGCTCTAAGTTTTTAAAAAAATTCAAATCCTTGGTTGCTTGCTCTTCTTTTGATGAAAACACTAAGAAGTGTTTGATGCCTTCTAAGGAGTAACTCCTCACATTTATGGTTTCCCTAAAATTCATAAAGATGACATTCCTCTTCGACCCATTGTAGATACCATAGGTTCTCCCACTTTCAAATTAGCCTCCTTTCTAGCCAAACTAATCTCTCCTTTTGTGGGTAATTTTGAATCCCACATCAAAAAGTCCTTCCATTTTTTCCATTTCATCAAAGATGCACGCTTAAATGATAATGACCTCTTAGTGAGTTTTGACATTGTCTCCCTCATCACCAATGTTCCCATCCCTGACTCAATTGAGATTGTTAGGTGTAAATTTAACGATGAGATTGCCAACCTTGTAGAAATTTTCCTTTGATCCACTTTCCTTTATTTCCAAGCAAACATATATGAACAAGTTGATGGTATTTCCATGGGTTCCCCTCTCTCCTCCATCATTTCCAACCTTTACATGGAACAATTTGAAGAAATTTCCCTCTTCTTTTCCTCTTAAACCAAAATGGTGGAAACGGTATGTGGAGACACCAATGTGTGTTGGCCTCATGGTCATGATAAGTTAGAGGAGTTCCATGCTCATCTCAACAATATAGCCCATTGCATCTCCTTCACCGAGGAGCTTGAAGTAGCAAACCAACTCCATTTTCTCGATATCTTACTCATCAAAAAATAATATGGTTCCCTTGGTCGTCAGGTCTACAAGAAAGCTACCTACACTGACCTATAACTTCATCATTCTTCTCATCACCACCCTAGCCTAAAAATTGGTATCCTTAAAACCCTTGCTATGAGAGCCTACCGAATTTGTGATGAGGATAACTTAAACCAAGAGTTGGCTCATTTGTGCAAGATCTTTAGCTTGAACAGTTACACCAACGAATAAATTTCCAAAGCTCTCAATCAAACCAAGGAAATTTTCTTTTCCAAAACAGTTACCCAAACCAAACTTCCCTCCTTGTGTTTCCCTTCCTTTTATCGAAGGAATTTCCCAAAAAATATCTAAAATTCTTATAAAAAAAGGTCTTCAATGTGCTTTTAAGCCTCCCTCGACTCTAAGAAATAACATCCCTTCTCTTAAGGACTCTAAGGATATCCTCCTTGACTTGAGAGTCTACAAGATTGTTTTCTTATGTGGCACTCCTTATATAGGAGAAATGAGCCACTCTTTCAACACAAGAATTAAAGAGCATAGTGTCAAGATCAAACATGAGCGTGTCCTCAAATCCGCTCTCGGTGAGCACTCCTCATCAACCAAACACCACATTTGTCTAGAAAACCTCCAAGTCTTATGAAAAGAAGATAATTTTTTCAAGAGGAAACTCAAGGAAGCCATAGAAATTAGCAATCACCCCACCAACCTCTATTGTGATAAAGGTTGGTCTCTTAGTCTGTCGTGGCATCCTCTATTATCCAATATTAGAAACTACAATCCCCTTCCCTCTTGATTCCTCTCTTCTTCATGTAGCTTTCCCTTGCCCCCTTTTGTGTTGTCTGTCTCGTTTCCTTTGTTACCCATGTCCTCCTACCGTTTCACTAGGATTTTTCTTGTCTCTTTTGTTCATGCTCATGCCTCTTTGTTCTCTTCCATTTTTGCCTCTCTTATCTCATTTCTTGGTTTTCTCTTCTTAGATTGATAAGTTAGTCTCCCCTCTCTTTGGTTTTTCTTTGGATCTCTTTCATTCCTTTTTAATTCATTTGCTATTTTTTTGGTCCTTTCTCTCTAATCTATTATTTGTTCGTTCCTCTTTTTTACCTCCTTTATTTTGTTATTTTTAATTTATTTTTGTTTCTGTGTTATTAGTTGCCTTAGGTCTCTCTTGCTCCTTTTTCTGACCTTTAGAATTTCTTTATCCTTTTGGTTATTTATTTATTCTTTTACTTTTTATTAGTCTTGCACTATTTATTTATTTCTTTGTTTGATTAATCTTATCTTTTAAGGTTCTTTGATTTTTATTGTTGCTTCTTTTAATTAGTTTAATCATTTATCTCTTTCTTTTAGACTTTCATTAATTATCTCCTCTTATTAGATTTTTTAATTTTTAATTTTTATTGTTGCATTCTTTTTAACAAGTTTTTTCTAATAATTCATAGGTTTTTGGTCTAATTCGTATAAGGAATTAATAAGATTATAAGATTAATCTTATTGATTCTTTGTAAGAATTTTTACTTTTTCCTTTTTAATTAATTTTTTGGTTTAAGTAATAACAATTAGTTTCATTTTTTCTCTCTTAATTAATAAGATTAACTTTTAATATTAATCTATAAGAACTAGTATAACATTAATCATTCAACATTAAGATATAGATCAATCTCAAATTTGTTAACGTTAATCTTAATCATTAATCAATCTTATTTCTTCAAATGAGGCTTTAATCTTTTTTCAAAATTCTTTAAATTTTCTTACATCTTAAATCTCTGTCTTAACTTTAATCTAAGATCTCTTAATCTCTCATCATTAATCTCATATCATTAGTGATTAATATTATTAAAAAAAGGTATAACATTAATTCCTTTAAGATTTAATTCCTCATTTCTTTAATTCCTCAACATTAATCTTTCTAATCCTTTTTCATTAATTCTTTAACATTAATCTTTTAGAATTATTAATCTTTTAACATCAATCTTATAATGTTGTATCTTCATCATTCTTTTGACATTAATGATTAATATCATTAAAAAGAATTATAAGATTAACTCCTATTATGATTCTCTTTTTTAGTATTTGCATATTGACCTTTCAATTGTCTCCAATTGTTTTCTTTTTCTTATCTTTGATTTCATCTGTCTCTTTGAACTTTTTTCTTCTTTTTTCTCACTTTCTTTTCTTCTTTTCTTGGGTTCTCTTTTCTCTATCATATTCATCCTTTGTGCTTGAACTACACACCTCCTTCCTCCTCCCCTCTATCTTTCTCTTTTTAGCTGATCTTGGTCTACAAAAAATCATTTTCTTCTTCAACTCTCTTTCATCCTAATGATGGATCATGTAGTGTAATTCAAAACGTTAATGATAAAAAATAACTACACAATCAAATCTATAAATCTTATTCAAATAATCATGATGGATTGTGGAAACCATATATCTTTAACTAATTTATCTCTTCAAGGATATCCTCCATCCTTAGTTTCCACATATCATAGCATGTGCCATTAATTTCTCAATATCCTGGCAAGAGGAAGAATCCATCGTAAAGAATACTCTTCACAAATCTGTAATCTACCAAAAAACAAAAGCTCCCACTATAGCCAAAAAACTCCAAAACTTAATAGAAAGGTGTCCCCTTCTTAATAGAACCCTTAGCTCTGATACAAAATGTTGAAAACAAGGTGAAGGAAAGCTACAATATGAAATTATGCAATTGAATTCAAATCTGAAAATCATATTACCAAATCAGATTTAAAAATGTGATTGCAACATACTCCACAATATAAAAATCAGCAAACAAAATGTGACACCAGATTTACGTGGAGAAACTCTTTCAAGAAAAAACTCCACATGAGGAAAGAGGGAAAGTATATTATTAATATTTGAATGAGAGTACACAACAATACACTTCACTAACGATCTCTATTCAACCTAGAAACACCCAGTTACCTACAATAACTCACCATAAAACTACCATCTCATGGATCCAATTTATAGAAATTGTGGGATCTAAAACCATGAATGGTAAACCAAAAAAAGAGGTACAAAGCCACCTACAAAAATCCATCCCCTCTTCTTGTACAACCAAAAGACATAATAAAATATTAAATGGAATTGCAAGACTCTCACATGGGCACCTAGCCCATAGCCTATCCAAATCCTAACTTTTTGGATGCTTTAATGACCTTTTAAATCCCTGATGGAACACCAATGGACACCTTTTCTTTTCCATGAAATGTTGGGAAAGGGGATCCCCAACAATGATAAGGGGATGTCTTTTCTATTTGGGCCTTTCCCTAAGGGAATTTCATTAGGAAAGAGATCACAAGGTGTAAAGATTAACTTTCAACCTTAATGGCGAGTCAATCAGAGTTGGATGCTATTCCTTAAGATAACATGATAGATTTGAAACCAAATTAAAATGATATGCAATGCTCGAACTAAATGAATAATAAGACCTAGAACATGAAATGCTAATTCTTGAAAGTACAAAAATTTAAATCATAGTTTGTAGGCAGATCTGAGAAGGGTTAAGACACATGCACTTATCACTAAAATTAGGCTTTGAGCTCTACTAAAGGACATGTTCGCTCTAGGGTTAATGGGTCCTTGTTAGGGCTTCTGAAAACACTTTTTATAGTCCTCTAAGGTAGTATCTTAGCTTCTATTTTGCATAGGTTCCACTATCGAGAATTTATAAATAAATTTTTGAATATGAGTTTATGTGGCTTGACAATAATGATGACAACTTATACAACAATGCAAAATTTCTGTTCAAGATCTTCAATCCTTCTTCAACTTGTAATCTTCACATACACAAAGAGGGAGAAATTTTGTTTATTTTGAATGGGGTTTCTTTAGTCAAACTCCAAGTTTGTAATTAAACCTTGATACAAAAACAATGACAATGGAGAAGGAAATGATGAATGAACACTTGCTTGTTACAACTCACCAAACCTTAATGGCTTCCCTTTAGAGGATTGAAGACAATAATCACATACACAAAGAGGGAGAAATTTTGTTTATTTTGAATGGAGGTTTTCTTTAGTCAAACTCCAAGTTTCATAATTAAACCTTGATACAAAAATAATGACAATGGAGAAGGAAATGATGAATGAACACTTGCTTGTTACAACTCACCAAACCTTTAATGGCTTCCCTTAGAGGCTTGAAGACAGACACATCACTCCAAGGAACCTGATCTTATTTTTCTTGATGGATTTGGACACTTGAAAATACTTGGATGCTTTAGGATCAACAATTCATGTTAGCCTTCACAAGATGGCATGAACACACATAAACTTGAACATGATGTTAGGATCTTGAATGTTGCAACAAATGACTGATAAATTTGATCTTGAATGCTCTTGAAGATAATATTTTCTCATATGATTGATAGATCATGTGTTTTAATGCTTCTTATCGTTGAATTGATAAAAAAGACTATGTTTTATAGGTGTTTATCTAATTTCCCAAAAATTAGATTCCAAAAGATGACAATTGCATATTGAATTTGAATCATTAAAAGACCACCAAAAACATATTTAAAATGGGTCCTAGGACTTGAAGGGGACCCATTCTCCCTTGGGCGAATGGGTCTTGGCCTAAAATTACAAGACACTCATGATCCAAGGTGTCATTGCATTAATTAAATGCTAGTTTCCCTTTTAGAAAATGGGAATAATAAGGCTTTGGAATGAATAATTTGGAAAATTAGAAGCTTAATTAAGTCAAATAAATTAAGGGACCCAAAATTAGTGTGAAATTATAAAAGGTATACAATTTACCATACTACATTTATCCCCCACTTTAGTTAGAGTATGAACTTACACTTAGACTCACACTAAGGTAGACAAATATGCATCAAGAGAGGTCCAAGTGTACAAATGTTAGAAAGATAGGATGACAAAGATCAAGGAGGATGATCAAGACCCCAAGATAAAAGATCCCATGAAAAACCAACATAAGGACAAAGGGACACACAAGATGTGTAAGATACGTGCAACAAGACAAGATACACAAGCATACAATGTCAAAGCTAATGCAACAAGGATATACTAGCAAGTTGTGTTATACCACGTCCATAAAATATGCTCACAAGGGCTAGTGCAGTCCAATATACACTAGGTGAGCCCCAAGAAAAAATGAGAAACACACACTAGGTCTACAAGGTGTGTACTCATAATAAAAAGGGGTGGTAGATGGGAAGGTCCACAAGTATCTCATACACCAACCATACCAAAATTTATACTCCCTGATAACTTTGATAAGGTGACACAAAATGGTCAATGCGCTATACCAACGCCACACTAAGTCCAACCTTTGTGAACAAAAGTGAAGCCAAAAATATCAAAATGTCAATGCCAAAATGAAAAAATACCAATGATAATGCCAATGTATGCACCCACTTTAAAGGAATTATTAAACACCATGCTATGAGCAATTACTTTAAAGTAGAAATGATAAATTCCAATTGATAAAGGGGCCATGAGAGATTATTTGGAAAGCCCTATGTCAACAATATGTTTCCAAATAAACTTGTGTCATGCAAAAGGAGATTTCCCCCACACGTAATCCAAAAAGATAACACGTAAGGGATCCATGGATTTAGGGTCAGTGCATGTATTTACTATAGTGATATAATAGAGCTTGGAATTGTCATCATTCCACAAAATACTTTGTGGAACAATGAACACGAAGGAGGAATGACACATAGAGAGTGAAAAGAAGAAGAAAATTTTGGTTCAACATGGAAGAGACTTGGATGTCTCGACAACTTGCATTGTCCCCAAAAGTAAAACACAAGACAAATGAAAATACAATGCTTATGAAAAATAGAAGAATGTCACAATAGATTCACTTCCTTTGTATCCTTGCACCAATAGAGTAAAAAGGGTCATCCAAAGAAAACTCAAAAACATAAAGGCACACTAAGCAACATGATACAAGGGATCACATTACATACATGAAATCACAAAGAACATAAAAAGAAAGGAAATATAGTATGTCACATGCGAGCCAACCTATACAAGGTTGTCCACATCCTAATCTTGTTCATCATATGTAGAAGGTAGATAACTAGCCTAAGGAGAAACAACAAGTGCCATACTAGGACAATCACCAGGTTCAACACGTAGTGATTCACTCTTTTTAGGAGGAGCATCATAGTTGCGCCCATCTAAGTTCATGGAAGTGGAACACAATCAATTCAATTCATTATGCACTTCACCAATTTTAGCAATCTCATCATCATCATCCAAGTTAATCACAACAATAAGCCTAATGACAATGTCCATTATATGTTCTTATTTTTTTCATGGTTTAGAAGTTTCATGTCATCTCAAAGGTGGATAATCATCATGGTTTGTTTGAGTTGGTTTGTTCTTTTATTCTAATTGACAAGCAATATCAAGACATCTACGCCTGCTTTCTTTAACATTTTGGTTTCTTCTTGCACGGTTTTCAAGTTGTGATGGTTTAGGAGGGGGTTTGTCAACCATCGGTCTCTTTTCTTCCCTTAGGGGAGGAACAAAAGGGACCTCAATAGGTTGCAAAACCAATTTCTATTTAGGCTTATAAACTTTTTTTTATTTTAGGAGGCACAAATGAAATGGTATGGTTATCTCCTACTCTCTTGTAGGATATAGGTGGTGGAATAGCATCATACTTTGTATCTTTCGGTTCAAGCATAGGTTAATTCACAATATTTGGAGTGGGAGGAACAACTATGGGTATTTCAATTTCAGGTGGGATATTGGCAAGGGATAACTTTGCTATAAGTTTTTCTTTGAATTTTTGATAGGATTTAAAAAAGAAATCTTCTTGTGGTTTTATAGGTTCTACAAGTTTAGGCCAAAAGAAATCCAATGAATAGTTCCCTGAGAAAGAAAAAAGGATTAAATCCACTATGATGTACTATAAAAATTTCGTTATCAAATGGAAATTTCAAGCATTTGTGGATGACCAATGAGACAAAATTCTTGGATTTTATCCATGGATAACCTAACTTCACACAAAATTGATCTGACATTAGGATGATGGAGAAGGATACATCTAATTGTTTCAGTCCAACTTTTAATGGAATAGTGATTGAACCTATCATATGGCAAGAAAAACCATCATGTGTTTTGATCCATGGTTTCATTTTTTCATAAAAATATTTGTAAAGTTCATGTACAAATAATAATTTCTCAGTGATCACATTCTCTACACACACAGGATCAATTGATATCCCATTTGTAGGCTTGTCATTGATTCTTTCAGCTATGTAAAGAGGACCATCGAGTGCATGTTTAATTATATCATTATTCAAGAAATTAATGTCAAGAGATAAGTTGGTTTGGCCCTTACAAGGTTGAACCTCAATGAATCTAATCATATCATCTAGATCGTCTCCATTATCAATCTTATCATCATTAGTTATGTCTTGTATGTTGTTAACATTCATCACATCATTCTTGTTATCACTAGCTTTTACAAATGAGATAGAATGGTTTGGAATTGGATTGGTAAATATTTAAAAAATTTGGTTAGGTGGGGCAACAAACTTATTTCATTGATCATGAACACCACCCAATTGGATATGATTGGAATCAATGAGGTCTTGCACTATATGTTTAAGACACATGCATTGTTCTGTATCATGTCCAACTTGTTGATGATAATGGAAAAATTCATTTGAGTTACAATTTTGAGGTAAAGGATTAGTGGTATCAAGAGGTCTAATGGGAGGTAAGGTGATTAAGTTCTTACTCAAGAGTTGCAACATAATCAAATGGAGGTATTGGGTAATAGGGTGAATTGTTTATTCCTATCCTGAAATTGGTATAGATTTGTTGTTTTTATGTCAACTATTTGAGGTTCAACATGGTGGGTTGGTTGAGGTGGATTTATCTGTATAAATCCCTTATTTTGTTTCTTGAATGGTTGAAAATTGTTGTGAGGTATGATTTCAGATTTTTCAAGATGAGTTGAAGCAATTTTTCTACGCATTGATTAAGTGACTTTTGACAATCATGGAGAATCATGCATGTGTGTAAAGGAGAGAAATTTCATCATCCCAAGCTTATATTGGATATTTTTTAAAGTTATCAATGAACATTCTTTGAAGATTAGCAACGGGAAGTTTAATGTTGATTTGTGAGTAAAGCAGTTGAAAACATGCTATAAAATCAATGACCTTTTCATCTACATTTTGCTTACATTCATCAAATTAGGTAGGGCCATCTTAGGACCAATGTGCACTTGGAAATGGTTAAGAAAAGCATCAACAAGCTCATTAAATGAGTGGATTGAGTTATTTAGTAAGGAACAAAACCATTCCAAGGCTATATCTTTTAAGAACCTAAGAAAAATATTAAGCCAAGAGCTTATCTTAAAAAATGAAGTCACTACATAAGGTTGTATATAGTGACACATGGTTGCTAGGATCTCCTTTACCACCATATTTCTCAAATCTAGGTATCTCTATGCCTTGCGGCATTTGTGCTCGTAATATCTCCAATTATAATGGGTTTCTTTTGACATATTGTGAAGGTTTCCTATTTTGGTTTTGGTTTAATGTTGCTATTTGTTGTTGGAGGGATGTGACATTTTGAAAAAGTTGGTTTATGACATAATCATCGGTTGTGTTTTGAGATGGAGGACAATATGGTGGAGGTATATATGTGTTGGGTGGACAACTAAAGTGCAAGTTTGTGAAAGGCAAGGGGTTCAGAGATATGATGTTCGAATTCACAAAGCTAAAAGTATTCCTAGTGGAAATACCCAAAGTTGGAGTGATATTGTTGGTTGGTTGCATTGTTGTTGTAGACCCATAAAAATGACCTAGGCCTGCAAGCTCTATTGTTGCCATAATTAAAGCACTTTAATTATGTCCTTGGTCCACTTTCGACTATTAATTAAATAATTCATAATTATTCAATTAATTCATGTCTTTATTCTTCTCGATTATTTAAATAAATAAATTTTATTTATTTATTTAAATATGTCACTAATTGTCTAAAGTATTTCCATAATTTATTTAATTATCCTTGTCCCTTAATTCTTCCTAATTATTTAAATAAGTAAACTTTATTTAGTTATTTAAATACACCATTAATGTCTAATGTCTTCTCATAATTAAATAATTTATTTAATTATTGGTCACCTTCTCCATTTCATTCCTAATTAAATAATTATCCCTAATTATTTAATTGTCTTATTTGACTTTTCCTCTAAATTGTCCCACTTTCTAATTTCTCTCCAAGTAAATAATCTAATTTAATTATTTACTGTCACATGGTCCCACCTTTTTTGAATTAAATTAATTTTTACTTCAAAATAACAACTTTCTCTCTTAAATCAAATAATTTCTATTATTATTTGATTTTCCAACCGTCTCTTTTTATGTGCCATCTTATCTCCTTGTCACATGCATTGTCAACCCTTGATTTGATTTTCTCAAATTGAAACTTGTCCACTCATTTTAAATTTGACCTAATGTTGCCCTATCCCTAATTGTGGGTTGTCATATTAAATCTTGTCCATTGATTCTAGGGCACTTGTCAATCTTCAATCTTGGCTATTCATCCAAAATTGCATTTTCTATAAAATGGCAATTTTGCTCTCATTTTGTTACCTCATGATATTTACATCTCATGCAATCTTGTCTTAGGCACTCTTGGCATCTTAGCATTTTGCAATTTTGGCATATTTTAGTCATAGTTCATAGTTGCTTACTAGTTGCATAATTGCATAGTATTGCATTTCATATCAAATCCTTCAACATTTTGCTTTGGTCTTGGAATAGTCATAGATTGCTCACTCAAACTTTGAGGGAAAACTTCATATTTCAACAAATAGAGGTGTAATGGAGGTCAATCATGGAGGTTGAAAACTTAAGGTGATATCTTTCTTGTTTTCATGTTATTTCCTCTTTTGTGCTTCATTATTACTTTGGGTTTTGATTTATTTAGCTACTAATTTGCTAACCTAAGAATTTCCCATAGTTACAGTTGTAGTAATAGTTAGATTAGTATATGTAGGAATATAGGTTATGGTTGTAGGGGGAGGTATTTGATTTCCTCTTTGAATTTGAGTGTATCCCAAAGTTTGAGCGCAACTAGCCATTATAGGAACATGATTATCAATAATATGGGCTAGGATACACACAATCTCTATTCCTAGTTCGTTATCAAGCATTCTCCTCATGTTATCTATGATATGAACAACAATACTAGCAATACATTCTATACTCACATAGTCTTAAAGTTTTTCTAATGCTTTATCCATTTTTGCAAGTTCTCTTGAGGGACAAAATGGTTTCAAAATCAATAGTAGTGGTCATAGGACATGTGACATCAGGGATGGAGTCCCACATGGGTTGACTAGTGTCAATAGTGCTATGAGTGAAAGATTTGGAAAATCCAAGGTCCATAGCTAATGTACCAGAACAAGATGCCATGAGTCTCAAACAATGTCTCACTAAAGTATTGGTAGTAGGACACCAGGTTCTAATACTCATGCAAGTTTCACCAAACCAAAAGTGTACCCAAAATAGAAAAAAAATACTAAATAAAGATAGCAAACACCCAAAAATAGGAAACACAATGCAAGTTTTGAACAAGATATTGTAATTTTTTAGATTTGAAATATGATAATTAACTTATTTTAGATGCAAAAACCTGAAAATGATTACTTTTGAATGCCAATTTTGATTTTAAACAATGCACTATTTTTCACTAATTGAACTAAATGCAAACAACTACAAAATATGAAATTATTGAAACTAAACTGAGATCTATAAGCTAGAACAGACTGATTATATAGAGACGAAATAGTGTGAAAAAATTTGGAAAAACAATTGTACCAAGACAGGTTCGCCCTAGGGAAAATGAGTCATAGGAAATGGGTCTAAAAAATTTAAATCTAATATTTAACTTGATATTTAAACTCACTATTCCTAATTGCAAGTATATTCTTTAGTGATTTTTTTTGGAGAAATATGATGAAATATAAATGCAACTTAAATGACAATGTATGAACAAAATGACAACTTTTTTGAATGAAATTCTAATCTAAATGACTAAAACACACTTTAATGCAAGCTATTATGCAAAATGTATGCAATATTTTTGGATTTTTATGAGATTAAATGATGCCAACATGCAATATGTAAACCTAAATGCAATACAAAATAAGATGATGCAAAACCTAGATTTATGGTTTCAAATATTTACAACTCAAAAAAGGTATGATGTACAATGTTGGGTTCACCGAAATGAAATGTTGGAAAAGGGGATCCCCAACAATGATAAGGGGATGCATTCTCTATTTGGGCCTTTCCCTAAGGGAATTTCATTAGGAATGAGATCACAAGGTGTAAAGATTGACTTCAACCTCAATGGTGAGTCAATTAGACCTGGATCTCATTCCTTAAGACAATAGGATAGATTTGAAACCAAATTAAAATGATATGCAATGCTCAAACTAAATGAACAATAAGACCTAGAACATGAAATGCAAATTCCCTAAAGTACAAAAACTAAAATCATAGTTTGAAAGAAGATCTAAGAAGGGTTAGGACACATGCACCTATCACCAAAAGTAGGTTTTGAGCTCTGCTAAAGGATAGGTTCACCCTAGGGAGAATGGGTCCTGGTTAGGTCTTTTGAAAACACTTTTTATAGTCCTTTGAGGCAAGAACTTAGATTTTTTTTGCACAGGTTCCACTATTAGAAAGTTGGAAATAAATTTTGAATCTGAGTTTTTGTGGCTTGACATCAATGATGATAACTTATGAACAATGCAAAATTTCTCTTCAATATCTTCAATCCTTCTTCAACTTGTAATCTGCACATACATAGAGGGGGAATTTTTTTTATTTTGAATGGGGGTTTTCCTTAGTCAAACCCAAGTTTGGTAATTAAACCTTGGGAGAAAAATAATGACAATGGAGAAGGAAATGATGAATGAACAATTTCTTGTTACAACTCACCAAACCTTCAATGGCTTCCCTTAGAGGACTGAAGATAAATACTTCACTTCAAGGAACTTGATCTTGCTTTGCTTGATGGATTTGGACACTTGAAAATGCTTGGATGCTTTAGGATCAACAATGCATATTAGCATTCACAAGATGACATGAACACACATAAACTTGAACATAATGTTAGGATCTTGAATGTTGCAACAAACAACTGATAAATATGCTCTTGAATGCTCTTGACAATAATATTTTCTCATAAGATTGATGGATCATGCATGTTAATGCTTCTTAGCTTTGAATTGATAAGATGACTATGTGTTTATAGGTGCTTATCTAATTTCCTAAAAATTAGATTCCAAAAGCCGACAATTGCATATTGAATTTGAATCATTAAAAGGCCATCAAAAACATATTTAAAAATGGGTCCTAGGACTTGAAGGGAACCCATTTGCCCTTGGGAAAAAAATGGGTTCCTGGCCTAAAATTTCAGCACAGTCATGATCCAATGTGATTAAAATATTAATTGCATTAATTGAATCTCAGTTTCCCTTTTGGAAAATAGGAATACTAAGGTTTTGGAATGCATAATTTGGCAAATTAGAAGCTTAATTAAGTTGAATAAATTAAGGGACCCAAACATAGTGTGAAATTGTAAAGGGTATACAATTTCCTACACTACACTCCAATCTTGGGTGCCCCATACAAGACCTTCCAACTTCCAATATGGATTCCTAAAAAGGGATGCCTTATCCATTTTTGATGTGTAATCTCCACCAAAATTAAATCATCTCTTTAAAATAGAATTACAACATGCCAAAATTAAATAATTTTCTCTCATGCCCCTAGAACACATTCCAAGGAACATGGAGACATACAAATGACATAGGATTACAAGGTTAATGCCACCTTATCCTAAAAATACCACTACCTCCTTGTCATCCTTCCTCACCCTTCCAGTAACTAGTGCATCATTCAATTAGCCCTTATCTTTTTCAA
Organism: Sequoia sempervirens; assembly: GCA_007258455.2. Taxonomy (NCBI): domain Eukaryota; kingdom Viridiplantae; phylum Streptophyta; class Pinopsida; order Cupressales; family Cupressaceae; genus Sequoia; species Sequoia sempervirens. Next base: position 9,522 of record VDFB02387974.1, on the reverse strand, counting down.
CCCACTAGAAATTCTTCTTCTTTGATATAATGCCACTTATTACAATTGCTATGCCATATCAAAAAGGGGAAAAATGTAGACACCTAAATCAACTATCACATTTCATCACAAATTCATCCTATTCACCTAGTTAATTAAATAAATTATATTTAATTAATTAATTAATCCTTTTCCCCATCTATCAAAATTAATTAATTAAATATTATTTATTTTATCTGTCCCCATCACCTTTCTCCAGTAATTAATTGAATAACTTTACTATTTTTATTTCATTTATTATTGAGTCACATGTCTAACTAAGACCTTGTCTATATCATTGAACCTAGACACTTCCCAAAAGTCAAACTAACTTTTCATCTCATCCATATATTCCATACTACATCTAAAAATATCAATCATTCACATAATTAATATGTTTCCATAACCACCTCCTATTAAACTTGGCCATTATCCCTCATGTGAGACTTGTCACATGACTACAACTTTAATCCAAAACCCTAATCCCCATTTAATCTTGACCATCCATCATCAATCTATCTTAGCCCTTGATTATCTTCTTGATAATTGTAAATAGAGGCCTTCACTCTTCATTCGGGGGATCAAGTCTTATACTAGGGAATCCATGTGCTATTATTTTTCTATCATAATATCTCTTCCATATCAAGGTTATGCTATTTTTTCATATAGAGTAATCTACATCTTATCATAATCTAGAGAAAATTGAGTAGAGCTAGGATGCACTCTATTTTAGCTCAATCAATGAGAATAGAGGTGATTCAAGGTATACATTTGGTAATTATTTTCATTATCTTATGCTATTGTGCTTCAATCATTTTTTTCCTCTTCAGAATTATCTACTAGGTCATTTGAGTAGCTAAAAGGAAGTTGTGTGCACAACTCTAGTTCTAACTACCTATTTTTTTCTAAAATAGTCAATTATTTAATGTGATGTTTCATGACATAGCATAGGAGTAGTACACATACAAGAAGGAATATCCATATCATTTGAGAGAAACCAACTCAAAGATAATAATTAGTTAAATCTGGTTTATGAGAATGAAATATTTTTTTATCTCATGTGCAATTAAATAATGGAGACCTAATGAGAAGACACTTTGAGGTAAAGATATATCATGTTAGTATCAAATAATTTTTAGATAAATATTCTCATGTAAAAAAAAGTCACAAATATTTTGGGACATGGATTTGAGATCATTTGTAAGAAAGGAAAGGATAATGTTGTGGTTGATTATCCATGTAGGAGAGATGAACCTACATAGTCACTATTTTATGTCATTTCTATAGGAATATTGAGAAAATAAGGCATGAGAAGAGTGGGATAAGGACATGGATACTAAAACTCTCATTGAGATATTCTAAAAATATTCAAGTGTGCTAGAAAAAATTACGAGGAAAGAAATTTATTTATGAGAAAAGGACAAGTTGTACCTATACAAGAACTCAAACCTTAAGTTTCAAGTGTTGATAGAACTAAATATTTCTATAATAGATGGGCACTTATGATTTTGAGAACTTATCATAGAATTAAGTAATATTTTTTTTAGAATTAACTCAAAGGGGATGTTCAAAAATTTATATCAGGCTATATGATATACTAACAAAATAAAGGGAGGACTATTAAGACTCTAGGACTTATGAAACCCTTATCTATTCCAAGTCAAAGGTGAGAGGAGGTGTCCATTTTATCATAGGTTTTTTGAGATCTAAAGGAAATTTTTTTAACATGGTTGTTGTTGATTGTCTCACCAAATATGCATATTTTTGTTCTTCATCATACCCATTTGTGGTCAGTACTATATCCATAATATTTTTTCATACTATTCAAAAACTACACGGGACCCGAAAATTCATACTAATTAACTTTTGGATTGAATTATTTTTATGTTTGGGTACTCAACTTGCTCATAGTTTGTCATATCATCCCTAATTATATGGATAAACTGGAGTTTTTAATAAATTTTAAGAGGGTTACCTTTGATGCTTTTATTTAGATCAAAAAGAGAGATGGACACAATAATTACCACTAGTAAAATGGTGCTATAGAATGGTGGTTTAAAACTTATTTCTATACTTCCTCTAAAATGTATCCACCATCAATCACCTTTTTATTTCAAGCACACCCAAAGGTTTAAATAGATGAAAAGTACATTCAACATTAGTAAGAGGTAATTTATGGTCTCAAGGAAAACTTGGTAATGGAGAAAAAAAAATGAAGCAACCGACTAATTAGTACCATGATGAAAGGAATTTTGAAGTCGGATATTGGGTCTTTGTGCAATTACAACCATATAAGTAAATTTCACTAAAATAAAATAGAATGATAACAATATTCCACCTAGGTATTATGTTCCATATAAAGTATTATAGAGGATCATAAATATAGCATATAAATTGGAGTTTCCTATATCAACAAAAATACAACTAGTCTTCCATGTTTCATTCTTGAGTAAGGTTATGAGAAATAATTGCATTGACAAACTAAGTTTTCAAAGTTTAATGAGAAATAAATAATAGCTTTAGATCATTTGAAATTACTCAAACACATAATTAATAATTACCAAAGCCACCAACTTAGGACGTTATCCAAATGAACATTTTTTTTAAACAACAACACCAACAACCAAGATACAAAAACATGTTACACTACACAATTTTGTGCACACAAGTGTCATGTGAGACTCAACATCACAAGAATACTAACAACATGAATGACCTTACCATTGATACAAGAAAGTTGGCACTATGAAAATACTTCTTAATTGTAGGATAAAGTCACCATGATGAACTTACAAGAGAGTGGAATGACACCCAAATGATTATTGGGTACTATCTTGTGATGATGCTCTCAGATGAACACAACACAAGGATAGTATGAGGGAATAATTGACCTTGAATGCACACCAAAACACACTTGAAGAAACTAACAAGACCAAATTAAACCTATACTAATGACAAAATGATTAGGAGATACCATATCATGACTAGATAACATAGTCATTGATTTCTTGAATGAGAAGTAGGATGAGGGTAACAACTAAATTAAATCCACACAAAACAAAAAGACAATTAAATATAAGAGAAAACCTTCATAAGAGGTTTCCTTACTTGGAGGTACAAGTCCTCCACCAACTAGAATGACAACAAGCACTTTCAAAAGACATGCTTTTGAATGTAAAAGGTACCATAAATCTCTAAGTATGTCACTTTTCAACAAAGTGACAACATGGGAAGTTCCACCAAACTAAGAGGAAAAAATTTCATATATAAAACTTTCATAATAAAAGGTCAAAATAACTCACTAATAACAAAATAAAGGATGAAAACTAGGGTGTAGGAACATGTTTGTTGTTGCACCAAAAGATCGACTTGTTAATGCCTTATACAAATGCCAAAGATAAATAGATCCATGAGAGGTGGTTAGCCCATGTCTCAAATATGAAGGGAGACACTGGTGATTAGTCAAACAATCCCCCCCTTAGTGTCACCCAAGGCGATTCAAACCCGCGACCACAAATTTGATACCATTTATTAGAACATGTTTGTCATTGTGCCAAAATATAGACCTCTTAATGCCCGATACAAATGCCAAAGATAAATGGATCCATGGGAGGCGGTTATCCCATGTCCCAAATCTGAAGGGAGACATTGGTGATTAGTTCAACACAGCCTGGGACTACAATGCCTAGGACACTAGCACACTATAAGGACATTAGTGCAATGCGGTGGAGTCCTTTAGATATTCTATAGTCCAAAAACTATGTTGTAGTCTTATTTTTACACTGTAGTCCTAGCATCACACTGTAATCTTGGGATATTGAACAAATGATTATTTCTAGGTTTCATACCTAGGTACAACACCCAAGACTCACACAAATAATATTACACCACAAATGGACTCTAAAGTAGTAAAAAATGATTTGGAGACCAAGAGGAACAACCTTTTCCAATCTCTAACACCCTAACCAATGAAGGAAACACTCCTCACCAAATGGGAGGCCTACAAGGAACTATAAAATAAGTTTAAGGAAAAGAGGGAAAAGAGCATACATTTACAACATACCCTATTGATTCTTCAACCAAGAAGAGAACTTGTATGACACCACTCTGTGAGCAGTCCTCACACATACACAACCAAACTTGGGGAGGAAAACTGCACAAGATCCAAAGACAAATTTGAATGATCTTTAACACCTTAAATTTATTTCAAGCCCAAATCCAAATATGCTTTAATTTTATTTTACCAACATAACAAAAATGATAAAGAGCACAAGGAATGGAAACAACATTTGATGCCAATATCGATAAAATACATAAATAAATATAGATCCATGACCACTTATATATAATTTTACATTCTAACCAATAAAAGTTTCTAATACAATATATTACAATTTCAAGAGAGAAATCAAAGTCTTGTAATATAAATTTTACATAATATTATAAAATGGGGAACATGGAGGCAAGGACTAGAGAACCTCTACTTTCACACTAACCAAAGCTCCTCCAAAATGTATCCTTAAAGAAATTTGATCCCCAATGATGGTTACATGCCATTTAATCACATGGCACTCATAGGTCCACCCAATTGTGCTAGGAGATAGTCACTTGGGTACAAGCACACCACTCACAAAACAAGGGATCATGAATCACAATGAATAATAACAATAATCATAATATACACATTGTATACAATGAAATAACTCATCAATGCATACACACCAACAATATTGATTGGCATCAAATACAAATAGGCCACCAAACACAATCAACATCAAATGCATAATAAGACAAAGATAAAATGTACAACATGGATATAACCACATACACTCATGGTCTCATCTAATCTCAACATGGCTATATATGGGTCTCACATTGAACACCAAGTCCAACAATATCAAGGAAAAGAATCCTAGAGGCATGGTAAGGAGTGTCATAACAATAACTCAAAGTGATGGCTAAGTGAGATTAAGTATGAATATTAGTCACCTTGTGAGGGTACCCGATTGATAATATCCAACAACTCCCAAAGTGTAGCATGTCCTTTATTCTCACACCAAGCCTTTACAAGTGCTTCCAAGCGTGCCACAAAATTGACATCTTAGTTCTTTTTTATTAATGCAATGAAGTTTAATTATCACTTAAATAGTAAATATTTTCCCATTCTACCCTAATATCCCTTTGTATCTCATACAACATCAAAATCCACTCCTTCCCTATATCGTATACCTCAAATCCTAAGTTCAACTTGTCAAAACACTATTTGGTTGTTGCACAGATTTCAATATATAAAATTGGGATAAGAATTTAAATAGCCTCAAAATATTCTAAATCAAAATTCACTAATAAACTTATTTTTCTACATCAAAATTCATCCTAAGTCCATAGATTTATTTTTTATCAAAATATTTTTCAAAGAAAAAACCATAATATCCCAAAAACTCTATTGATGAATGCTTCAATTCTTTAAAAAAATAAAAATAAAAATAAAAATAAACATTTTTGATCTAATGGTAAACATCACTCTTTTGAGGCTAATTTACCATTTTAGAGGTTAGGGAAAATTTGGAAATTTTCAAAAATAAAAAATAAAAAATTCAATAATTAATTTTGCATCTAATTTTTGTCTAAATGGAATCCATATTCTAACTTAAGGATAAGAATAGCTTTAATACAATAAAGGAGCACCAAAACAAGGTGAAATGGGGAAGGAGAAGGCTACCTCATGTCTAAAGCTCAAGATAATAGAAAACTCATTCATATTTGGGAAGCAATTCATAATACAACACAACAAAACTTCAACCCTCTTCCGTATAATCTAATTTCCAAGCTCAAGAAATCCAACAAGCAAAGCCATCATTTTACATTTTGAGGGAGAGAGGGTTTTAAGAGAGAAAATTTGCTCCAAATAATAATAATCCATATTAAAGACTATGCCTTTTCTTTTATGCACTTTTTTTTCTATTTTCATTTTATTTATTTATTTATTCATTTGTTCCCTTTTCACCAAAATATAATTATGTCAAAAATCAAAATGCCTAAGTTATTTATTTTTCAATGAAAAATAAAATAATATCATTTAATTCCCTTCCCAAAACTTAAATAATTCAATTCAACTTTTTTCAATAATTTAAAAATATTTTTCAATTACAATTAACTAATTGTAATAATTTAAATATTATTTCTAATGCATATTAGATTATGTTTTTCCTTTCTTTTCTTTCCTAATTTTTTTATTTCTAATGCATCAAGCATCATTGACACACAATATTTTCTTTTTAAATACAATAGTATGTATACAAGAAAATAACTAGCCACACTATAAATCATATATTTACTAGTTTTCCACAACACAAAAAATATAGAATTGCCACCAATTCAAATCTAAAACCATGAGAGAAAACATGGCTCATATTGCACTCAAATTGAGTGCAATAGTAGCTATTGTACACATTATCCCTAAGTGACATCTTTGATTAACCACAATTGGAGAATAACCCAAACCTACAAAATTAGGTAGATAAATAACCATGAAACTGCATACTCAAAGCACATGTCATGTATAATTGTTCAATATATAAAATAGTTGAAACAACATAAGGTCACCCAATAGGAAAAATATGTCAAACATCATATAATCATGGAAATACATGTCGATAATCACTTAGAATGCCAACACAATGATAATAACAACTATCTATGTACAAACATGTGAATACCTATAGAGGTAAAGGATGATGAAATCATTAGAATAATCACATATAAACCAAAAATCCATAAAAATATGGAAATGGAATAACACATGATATCCACATCACAAAGTAGGAAATGCCAACAATTGATATGTAGAGTAAAACCATATCTAAAAATGGAGGTGATCTGAAGACACCATTAGTGCATAAAGCAAATCTCACAAGACAATGTCACTCAAAATGCAAGAAAAAACCCACAAAAAAGACTATTCAATGAAAACAGTGAAGTTGAAACACTAATAAACACTCAATGCAACAAGCACAAACATGACCTATGCATCATTAATGTATTGGACAATAATTCCAATCAAAGACATCACAAGGAGATGAATGGGTGGGAATGATACACTTCTGAAGAGGCTAAAAATGAGGGTAACCATAGAGAATTTATCAAATAGAACTCTCATATTGAAGATGTTACATGGGAAATGAATATTTTATGCAAAAGCATCCACAATTAATAACATTGAAGATAACACTTCTCTAAAGAGGGGAGCATGTTATGCCCTTAATACTATAGTGTGCATAAAGTTATGAGTGGTTGGTTTGTGGCTACCTTAAGTCTTAGTTAAGTTAAATAATCATTAATATAGTCTTATATAAGTGGTTAAATTGAAGCTAGTGAAGTGTTTATCATCATTGTATATTATAAATTATGTTCTTTTTGAAAACTTTTGGAGGTTCTCCCCTCAAAGTGGATTTTTTTTTATTTGTAAGAATTTTTTTATTAATAATAAAAGATAATTACATCCAACTTGTTGCAGAGGCAACCCCAAATTGTCTATTCATCACCCTTAACACAACCCATTATCTTCCAAGCTCAAGCCCACACATGGTATAGTGTTGGCATAGATTGCCTTGTGAACTAGACCAATCCCATTAACTTGAGATTATAAAATTACATGGGGAATTACATGCATATCAAAACAAACCTTTATAAAAGAATTCCATCATCCCCATCTATCCACAGAGTTCAAGGTTTAGAAATCTCTTTCGGAAAATGAAGTCATGATCTTCCTGAATCTTGTGCCTTTCCAGCACAACCCCTTTGATATCTAACAAGAAGGGATAACGTTTCACCACCACCCCAGGAGAGAACACCAAATGCATATCCCTGGGGTGGGGATGCCTTCTCCTAGAAGAGAACACCATACCCTTTGAAACATTCAAATCCAAGAGGCAGCAATGAAATATCAATGTTTATGGGTACCGCTCACTGGCCACCATGAAATCCCATCTTAGAATAAGTTTTACCGCTTCCAATCCATCCCACCCTCAAGCAAGAACACTGACCTTAATTTGAGCTTAGAGATCGAGCCCAAAATGCCATTTTCCTTCTTGGGCATGCCTAAACAAATGGTGTGTCCATGACTCTGGGCAAAACAGATAAAATTCACCTGCGAACTTTTGACCCAAAGACTCCATCGCCCAGCCATATAATTATAGTTTACATGAGTTGCATTAACATCTCTTTGTCATATTTAATTGTTGAATGTGTTAATGTACCTCATTTCTTAATTGCTTATACCTTTACAATTCTTTAGGGCCATGAGCTCTTAATATTCAAAAATTATACATGTGTTGGTGTAAAAGGATATGATTTTATAGTTTTAAGATTTTCTAGTTGTTGCCATCCGCTCTCTCATTTGCCAGCTTATCTGTAATGCCATTGGCTTCACAAAAGATATGTTAAAATATGAAGCTGTTGAAACATCTGATAAGCTCAAAGGCTATTTCCAGAAAATCATGGAATCTCCGATTTGTGATCTTCCTAGTTCTAAGTGCATTTATAACCAAAGTAGAATCTCCTTTGATTTCAATATCTTTGATGTTTAACTCTTTGCATAATTTTAATTCAAGAACCAAAGCTTGAAATTCTATGAAGTTACTAGTGCCTTCTAGAAGGGATTTTGATAATTCATCCACTTTTTTTTTCCTCCTAGTTTCTTACTATACATTTTGATCCAAAGGGACCAAGATTCTCTTTGGAGGCACCATCAAAATTTAACTTATACCAACTTTGTTGAAGAGATTTCCATGTTACATTTACCCTCAAATTCTTTGATTTCTTCACCTTTGTTCCCCCAAAAGTTGGTATACGTAGTTCAAACCAAACTTGTCTCATTTTGGAGTCTTATCTCTATGAAAGTCATCTGTTGGGGATTTGAACTTGTCACTCTGTTATTCACCACCTCTACTATCACCACTTTGAGTTAATTAATAAATGAAGGCTAATTAATTTCCACCTCTCAAAATAATCTTATGTTTCATTCCTTCCATACTTCCCAAATCAGGATTGGAGGGATAATCAACCATAGGCATGAGAACATGGATTTTCTTTTCAAGAGTGGCCATATTTTGAATAAAGTGAATATATCATTGGGAAGGGTGCTAACCCAACTAAGTTTGACACATAACCATATCCAACAAGCATGTGTGAATGGGAATTCAACCAACATATTATTTGCATTCTCTTCCTTACCTTTGCAAAGGACACATCTTAAGGGGCCTTGATACCCCATTTTTGTAAACTTGTTAGCTGTCAAAAATTTATTTTGAAGTATTTCCCATTTAAAAGCTCCCACCTTAGGTAGACAGTGACTATTACAAAAGAGATGTCATGGTAATAAATATTTTACATCATCTTTCCCTAAAATTTTGTAGCCATCTTTTGCATTATACCATCTTGTGCTTGAACCTAATCTTACTAATTTATCCTTTTCCATCCTAGATAGTGATGATCCTATTCTTA
>VDFB02387972.1:0-15615 GCA_007258455.2 Sequoia sempervirens | reverse complement strand
TAACTTTATATTATAATGCTCCAATAATTAATATTTAATTAATTTAATTAAATATTAATATCTCTCTCATTATTTATCCGATGCCCAATCCGTCTGAAGCTGTCGACTGAGGAAGTGATTCTGAACGCTGCCAAATCCCTACTGCTAAAAATAGCAACTTCTGCAAAAAGCGTCCGAATGAGCCCGAACGAAAGCCAACTGATCAAGAACTGCCAATCTGAAGCTGAGCCAACTCCAACTAGACCCTCTATACCATCCATCAGCCTACGAGGGTCGCATAATAGGCTAACTCTTACGAACTCTGATGCTCGCCAAAAATGGGGACATTACATAGAGCCGAACCACTCAATCATGATCTTTTTGCACGTAAGTCTAAGAAACCGGTTGGCCTAGGCTTTATGAACAACAATAAATGTACTGTCCCCATTTCTGATAGGCAGGATAGTAAAGATGACACAGAATATGTACCAGATTTGACCAATCAACAAGACATAACAGATGATTGGATACCTTCAACAAATCTCCTTTGGGAAGATTCAAGAGATCTAATAATTGATAGTTCTCCTATCTCATTTGCAATAGATAGTGATTGTATGAATGCAATATTGACTATGGATAGTGTCTCCATCCCAGCTACAATGGATGGTGATAATTCAGATAATTTTGTGATTGAGCAAATTGCTAGAGGAGAGGATCCTCTTCCAAATCTTGAGGCTTCTACATCACGAGGCTCCAACAATAATCCAGAAATAGACTCTCATGAGTTTGAATGGGATTCACTCTCAGATGCAACAATTGACTTGGATATGGATGTTGTCCACGCTTATAGTTCTCAACCTGATGTAACTGACAAGTCATGTGTTAGATTAGAATATTGGAACCCACATGTCGCATTAGTAGACGATTCTTTGCTTGTTAGGATAAATTCTGATTTAGACACTTTAGAGGGAAACTTGACAGATTCCAATTCTATAGTCACCAGAGATGACACCACCTATATCCTTAATCTTGAACCAGTCATCAACCTACCCCTTGTTCACCCCAACCTTATTGATTGGTCTCAACGGTACCAAGAGCCTCAACTCTTGACATTTCACAATGACTATGAGATCACCTGCTATCTAAATGTTATTGAACCCGGTGAAATCTCTTCCACTGAATCGACTACCAAGATGACGTAATCCCCACATCAAGTATCACCTTAGTCACAAGATAAAGAAAAGAAAGCCAAGAGTTCTCGATGGCTTAAACCACTATGTGGCAAAGTTGTCGTAACCAAAAAGTAAAAATAAAAGACGATCCAAAGGTGAAAACCTCCCGTAGGCACCTACGGATGAGGTAATTGATAGTCTCCCAAGCTATTTCCAGGATAGATCATCAGTATTGGTTGAACCTACAGAAGCTGTTAATTTGGGCACAGAGGAAGTTCAAAAAATTGTACACTTGGCTAAATCTTTATCACCTGAAGAAAAGAAAGCTTATACTAAGTTCCTCCAAAAGAAGGAAATTAACTTTGCATGGACATACTTAGATATGCCAGGGTTGGACACTAATCTCATTATGCATCATTTGTCCATAGCTCCAGGTGTGAAACCAGTCAAACAGAAGTTGAGAAAAATGCACCCTCATATAGCTCTTTTAGTGAAAGTTGAATTAGAAAAGCTCCTTGGTGCAGGATTCATTAGAGCCATAGACTATGCTGACTGGATTTCCAACATTGTACCTGTTTCTAAACCTGATAAAACCATTCAAATCTGCACAAACTTTAGAGATCTTAACAGAGCATGCCCAAAGGATGATTTCCCACTTCCTAACATAGAGTATATCGGTAGACATGACAAATGGGATATGAGATCTATTCTTTGATGGATGGTTTTTCCGGGTATAATCGATCAAGATAGCTCCCGAGATCAAGAAAAGACTGCGATTCACATGTGCCTCGGGTAATTTATTGTTGAATGTCATGCCCTTGATTGAAAATGCATTACTTAACAAAAGAGTTATGAAAACCATCTTCCATGACATGATGCATAAGAATATGGAAGATTATGTGGATGACACCCTGGCTAAGTTTAAGAGAAGAGGAACACATTTGGCTGATTTAGAAGTGATTCTAGATCGCATGGAACAATTTCAACTAAGATTAAACCCAAAAAAGTGTGCATTTGGTGTTACTTCTGGCAAATTATTGGGATTCATCATTTCAGCTAAAGGAATAGAAGTGGACCTTGAAAAGGTTCAAGCCATTATAAACATGCCACCTCCCAAAAATTTCAGCCAAATGAGGAGTCTTCAAGGGCTTCTTCAATCCATAAGGAGGTTTATTTCACAATTGGCGATAGAGCACGAACCCACAAAAAAATGCATGTTGTTCAATGTGTTCGAATGAGGATTGCCAAAAGAGCATTGATCAAATTAAAGAATACTTGGCAAATCCTCCCATTTTAATGCCTCCCATTCCAGGAAAACCTCTCATTTTATATGTCTCAACTACTGAATCTTCGCTGGGGGCATTGTTGGCTCAATTAGATGAACAAGGGAAAGAAAGGGCCATATATTATATTAGTCGCACTCTTGTTTCTTATGAGGTTAATTATACTAGTATTGAAAAATCTTGCCTCGCAGTAGTGTTTGCTTCTCAAAAATTGCGACACTATATGCTCGCGCACACCATACATCTCATAGCAAAAATTGATCCTCTCAAATACTTGCTCGGTAAAGCTGCTCTCACGGGTAGACTTGCTAAATGGATGATGATTCTTTCTAAATTTGACATAGAGTATATTGAGCGCAAAGCAATCAAAGGCCAAGCTATTGCAGATCAACTGGCTAATTTCCCTATTCAAGATAATATGCCCATTCAAGTCAACTTTCCAGATGAGTATCTTATGTACATGACTGAAAGATCCTGGAAACTATTCTTTGATGGTTCATGCATGCAAAATGGTTCTGGAGCTCGTGTGTTGTTTGTTTCTCCTCATGGGTATACTATTCCTAAATCTTACAAGTTACTCTTTCCATGCACAAACAACATAGCTGAGTATGAGGCTTTGACAAATGACTAAAAATGGCCATAGAGTGGAATATCACATAACTACATATCTATGGGGATTCTCAGCTGATCATCAACCAAGTCAATGAACAATAACAAAAAAAAGATGACAAGTTGGTACCTTACAAAAAAATGGTTGATTCATTAAGACAGTATTTTACTTTTGTCACCTTTCAGCAAATCCCTAGGGCTGAGAACAAAGCAGCTGATGCTATGGCCACCCTTGCTTCACTTCTTCAGTTAGAGGAACATGAGTCTAGATATGAATTCCTGGTGGAAGAGCTATGATATCCCATATTTGACTCACCCGAAAGCCATGTCATTTGTACCCTTGTCAATCATGAATCCTCCCGCTATGGTGCTATTTACTCATATCTTCGTGATGGTATCTTCCCCGATACATTTAACCGATCTGAAAGAATAAACCTTATCCGCAATGCCTTTCACCATTCCCTCATCTCTGGTGATTTGTATAGGAGGGGTCTAGATGGAACACTTCTTAGGTGCTTAGAAAAGGAGGAATCCGATCAAGTGCTAGTTGACATCCACGAGGGCATATGTGGAGGACATTCTAATGGTCTTTCCATGGCTAGAAGGTTGCTTAGGGCAGGGTACTATTGGAATACAATGCAGATAGATGCAGTAGCATTTGCTAAGTCTTGTGAAAAATGTCAGAAACATGGACACCTGATACATGCTCCAGGTAGGGAGCTAATTCCTTCTATATCTCACTAGCCATTTCAGCGATGGGCCTTTGACCTTGTTGGGAAGATTCATCCCAACTCATCAGGTGGGCATAAGTTCATTATCACTGCTACTGACTACTTCACAAAATGGGTAGAGGTTGTTCCACTTTCTATTGCCTCAGGCAAGACAGTGTCTTTATTTATTTTAAACCATATCATCTGTTGATATGGAGTGCCATCTGAGATCATCACTGACAATGGAGGTCGGTTCAAAAACAAGGACCTTAAAGAACTCTGCCAAAGATTCAAGATAAAGCAATATTGGTCCTCCATTTACTTCCCACAAGGAAATGGTCAGGCAGAGGCTTCAAACAAAACCATTCTCAAGATTTTGCACAGAACAGTTCATAAGAATGGTAGAGATTGGCACCTGCAGATAAATCCGGCCCTGTGGGCCTATAGAAACGAGTATTCGTACTCCAACTGGGGCTACTCCTTTTGCCCTTACATACAGCGCTGAAGCAGTGTTACCTTTAGAGGTTGAGATTCCATCACTTCGGGTCTCTCTCAAAGGTCTAGTTACAGATGAAGACTATCATGCCATGAGATTGCAAGAATTGGAACTTCTTGATGAGAAGCGTAAAGCATCATTTGACCATATGAGGGTCTATCAAAAGCGGATGTCCAAAGCCTTCAACAAAAAGGTTTGCCCTAGACAATTCCAAGTAGGAGATCTTGTCCTGCGAGAGAATCCTAAGAACCAATAGAATCAAGAACAGAAGGGAAAATTCGAACCTAATTGGCTTGGACCCTACATCATCCGCAGTGACTTGCAGCACGGTGCCTATCTATATCTCTTGAAGAGGGGAGCATCTCTGAGCCTATCAATGTTTTTGAAGAAGTTCATCATGATGCCGGTTAAATGCAGGGGCATGCTTTATGCTATAATTGAAATACAAAAAGTTCAAAAAAATTGATATATGATATTGAAAAAAATTACAAAAAAAATTGATATATTGTCAAAAAATCCAAAAAATTCAAATATGATGCTAAAAAAAATTACAAAAAAAAATAAAAATTGATATATTGTCAAAAAATCCCAAAAAATTCAAATATGATGCTTAAAAAAGAAGAAAGAAGAAAAAAAATGCCTTGGTGAAAACCTGGAAACAGGCGCCTTGGTAGCAAAAATACAAAAAAATATAAAAAATATAAAAAGTCCTAAAAAAAATTCTTCCAAGTGGTGAAAACCTGGAAACAGGCGCTACTTGAGGCCTTTGCATCCCTATTTCTTAGCATGCATCCTCGACACTTAGCCTTTCTCCATCATGTCTTGTCCTTATTGCCTTGGTTTGGAATTGGTCTTTGTCTTTGTCTAGGGGCATCACTGTGTTAGCTTTGGTCTCTTGGATATGCTTGTCTTTAGGACACCTCGCAAACGGTGTTTTTCAACACTAACCCAACTGTGTTTTTCAACACAACCCCTGACATCGTGTGTTTTTCAACACTTATCAGTTTGGTCTTATCCAGTTCGGTCATGTGATCTTACCTACTTGCAAGCATTCGATCCTTATCCTCGGAACTCAGTATCAGTTTACACACTTAAAATTTTTTAATTGCAACACTTAATGCTTGAGATATGCCATGATCTTTTCTTTGTGTGCTGACTGATATTGATTTTCGTTGAGTGTCCTTGTCTAATAAGTCTCTCCGTGATGCATAGCTAGAGGACTTGGGGCATGGGGCATGTTTTTATTTGCTTTCTGCTTGTGGGTGTTGTCTTGAACCTCTTCAGTGTCTCTTGTTGTCTCCTTGACACACTTAAAAGATTTATGGCATCATCCTTGAATGTTTTTGCACAACCATTCTCATGGTAATCCTGGCGTTTATGTCTTGATGTGAGCGTGGTTCTGCTACATTAAATTGGGTAAGCTAACATTGTAGTCATCTTGACCTTCATGTCTTTGATGCTCATGTTAGAATCTTTCCACATTCCAAGCTGATATAAATCACATT
Organism: Sequoia sempervirens; assembly: GCA_007258455.2. Classification (NCBI taxonomy): domain Eukaryota; kingdom Viridiplantae; phylum Streptophyta; class Pinopsida; order Cupressales; family Cupressaceae; genus Sequoia; species Sequoia sempervirens. The sequence goes on along the minus strand of VDFB02387972.1, from coordinate 9,861 downwards.
CATATCTTCATAGTTGCGTTTGTGACTAGTGATGATTGTGTGATTGTTCGATGTCCGGTAATAATGGCCCAATGATGAAAATAAGTTCTTTTACATTCTCTAATGAATGATGAACACACAAAAACCTATGTTACCCTATTGCTAGTACACCTTTGCATTTTCATGTAGCTTGCATTATTTAGACTTCATGTTAATTTGCACTTTTAGGCTATATTAGGGGTTTGAGAGGGTTTCCTTCATCTTTCTTGTGGATTTTTCATCAACTGTGATCACGTTCTTCATTTCCTTATCTTCTTTCGTGATCTCAATCAAAATTCCCTATCTTAAATAGTTGATTGATTTTGATGCATCCTCTTTATTGAGGCAGATTCTCTTCCTTCTTTCCATTTCTTTCCATTTCTTCCAAACTTCTATCTTTCATTCGATTTCACCCCACTTCTTTTCTTCTAATTCAACCTTAGGGCATAATTTTCTTGCTGATCTACCTGGGTTATGTGATTCTTATATTTTTCATCTTACATCAAGAACCTTATCTTTTGTTTGATTTGATCAAATTTTTCAATTTATTATTTTTCCTCTATCTCATTTCGATTTCGATCACGAGGGGGCAGTACCTATCAAAATTCAATCCTTGATTCAACTTTATCAATTTATCAATTGCTTCTCTTGGGGCAACCTTGCTTGAGATTCTTATCTTTTCACTTTGGATGTGATCCCGAATCGACCTCATGTTCAAAGGCCTTTTGTTTATGTTTGTCTAGATGTGATCCCGAGTTGACCTCACATCTGAGTTGTTTTGTGATCCCAAATCGATCTCACATTGCAACTTCATTCTTTGACTGCATGTGATCCTGAGTCGACCTCACATTAGTCAAAGAGGGGCAAATGTATGCAACCTAAAATGGTCACCTAGACTTTGGGCCCCATTTATTTAATTTGTCAACATCAACTTTTTGAATCAATGATTATCACATTTTCAAATCAAATTTCTTAGTCAATTCATAGCTATTTCAAATGTTTCAATTTTCCCTAAGGTTTGAATGCTTCATTAATTTTATTTAATCAAAAGAAATAAATCCCTTTTAATAAATAAAATAATGTTATTTAATTGAAGTTAATATTACTTAAATAAAATGATGCTATTTAATTAAATTATTTTATTTTATTTTATTAATATTCATTTCTAAATTACATAATCTTATTTTATTTTTTAAAAGAGATATTATCATCTTAAATTAAATTAAATAAATGAAATATCCTCTCAAGAATATCCTGTGATGAAAAAAGGGAAACAAATTAGTTAAAAGGGAAATAAACTAAAAAAAGAATTCCAATCAAGATTTGTTTCTATTTTTCTATTTATCCCACATTGCTTCTGAATTTGCCTTCAATTCTACTTTTGCCTATAAAATGAGCCCTCTCATTCTCATTTCAAGAATCATGAATTTTTACATCAGACTTATGCTACAAATTTGAATTTTATCATTTGAGATTACATTAGTTTGATTATATAAGCATCTTATTTTTAGAGTATATAGTTTAATATTACATTTTAGCTTAATCTTCATAGTAGATTAATTTGCAAAATAATTCATTTATGGCATTGCATGTAGATTAAGTTTCATTTCAATAAATTAGTTTGGTTTATTACATTTTACAGCCATTTAGATTAGTTTTCATTATTGCATTGCAAGAACAAGATTCATGGAGATTGGCATTCTTGCTTCTCTTTGAATCTCTCGTTCCGATATTGTATTTGCAGGGGTAACAGGGTTAATCTGAGGGCCACAATATCAATCCCTACTCTTCTCGGATAGAGAGCTGTGAATTGATTTGCAAGGACTCATTATTGAGTATCCTTGCATGCAAGGATTCACAGAAGTATAACATATTTTCAGTTATACACCTGCAACAACCAAGATATTTCCCACATTTGACCCAAATGCAGAAATTATGAAGCACATGTTTTTTGTTCCCAAGTTCAAAATAAACTAGAGAATTAAATGCATTGCTTTGAATTTGAGGTGAACAATATCCAAATGGATTTTTCTTGATTTAAATTTTTTCACAAGATTAATGTATCAAAAAAGAACAATGAAGTGGTGTATGTTGTATAGACAATTGTCATTGCACCAAAAGATCGACCTATTAATGCCTGATATGACCACCAGAGTTAATGAATCCATGGGAGGCGGTTAAGCCATGTCACGAACTCGAGTGCTTCATTTCACAACACAAGGAGACCAAGGGTACACACCTTGCAACAATCCCCCCAATGCAAGCAAGTGGTTCAAACCCATGACCCAAGCTCTGATACCAATTGTTGCATAGATGGTTTCCATTGCACCAAAAGATCGACCTGTTAATGCCCAATACAACCACTAGAGTTAATAAATTCATGGGAGGCGGTTAAGCCATGTCACGAACTTGAGCGTTGCACTACACAACACAAGGAGATCAAGGGCACACACATTGCAACAATGTACACATCATTGCTAAAGCAAGAGAGAAAATATGTTACATATTCAAATAGAAAAGTTATAGGAAGAACTAGAAAATGAGAAAGAAAAGAGGAAATAAACATATAACAAGAGCAATGAATTAGAAAAAAGAAAAAAAAAAATTCCTCCATCTACAAGCAAAGAGGATGAACAAACAAAGGTGGAACTGAAATTGAATGAATTGAATCAAAGGTTAGATGTGAGCATCAAGAAATATGATGATGAAAAAATCACTTCAAAAAAATTAAAACAAAATTTTGCGAAAGTCGATGACTCGGAAAATAAATTAAAAGTAAATCTAGAAGAAAAAAAACAAAATGCAAAATATTGGGAACAAAAATTGGAGGAACAAAGAAAAACCAATGAAAGATTGACGACATAGTTGATAGAAGCACAAAATAAAATAAAGTTTTGTTAGAACAAGTTAACTGCATTTTGCAGAGAAATAATGAGGGATGTGAAACAAAAGCTATGGGAGGAAATAATGCAGAGAATTGATCATTTGTGTTAATTATTTCAATTGATTGATTCTATAAAAGTATGTAATAGGAAGCTTAAAAATACAGAGTTGACAACATAAATGTGAATTCAAGAGAGAAAATTTCAAATCAAATTTTGTAAACAATCTATAAAGCTAGGACAATAAATTAAAATTCAAATGAATTCTTTACTAGATTGATGTTTAAATAAATGTGTCATCTATCATTGAAAAGTGTTTGAGACTGTGAAATAAAGGAATTTCTTTACTAGGCTGCAAAAAGATGAAGCTGGATAAAAAGGTATACAACTTGGTAGAGCTTGGTTTTCCCTTGTATTTTGACACAGTAGAGCGATTCATTGGGAAGGATTATTTCAGAAAGAAGATGTAGGATACAAGGAATATTGACTTCCAAGGACTAGTTTCCTCAAAACCCAAATGAGGTGAACTATTTGGATTCCATCAAACCAATGATAACCTTGAATGCAACTTTGATTGAGTCAAGTTCCAATTTCAATTATGAATTGTTAACAAGTTTTCAAGTTAGAAACTATCAATTAGAACAAATTGCACTTCCATCAAATGAACAGTGGAACACATTACAAAAGCTAATATAATGATTTAATAATATGAGTTTCCAACTCAGCTTTGTGCAAAGTTGTTTTTGAGCAAGACTTTGTATTGCTTCTATGTATTCCTTCATTTGATAATCAATACAAAACTCAAATTCATTAATGTGTTCAAATTATCAATTTATCTATATTATTTAGTTGCTCAATTAAAAAAACTACGGTTTCTATTACTAGATACACATTATGATTAAGTAATTGCTAATGTTGTATATGCTACTATTATTTTAAGCATTAAGTTAAATCATTGAAACTTATTAGTATGACAAAATAAAAATATGAAATTATTAATAATATGTTAATTAATAAATAAAAATTGGAAATTATGTGTAATAACTAATTAAACAATTTGAAAACAATGTTTAAAACTTAGATTCTACATTAGAACTAGGGATAAATTAAGAAACCCCTAAGAAAAAGGTGTAAAAACTTGGCAAATCTTGTATGATTCCCACCACCCCTCCCCAAAAAAAAAAAAAAATTGGCAATTTTTTCTTTTTTTGAGAAAAAAATATAAATCCAATTGGTGAATCTTTTGTAATCATTAGAAGATCGTAGAAAATCTTGACAAATTATACTTTTATTGAAACCAATAAAATATTTTCATTGGCGAATTAAACCTATTTTCAAACCAATAAAATATTTCCATTATTGAATTAAACCTATTTTTTAGTATTAATAATACGTTAAGCACAAATAACGCGGTTACAAATTACTACATCACATGGTCAACCATATAGTGGTATATATGAATAGCCATATAGTACGATATGGTATTTCTACATTGCATATTACAAAACCATGCTTCTACGCATGAGAGAGAGTGTACACATATACATTGTCTGAGTTCTTCTTCACAACAAAATACATATATTACAAAAAAGGTGTGGATTGTATGCAACACTATCTCTCATCTCCTAAGTTCCTATTCTCACTGCAATCCTCCATGGATCCTCGGTTTACCAAGGTGTTGAAAGCATCAAGATCCTTGTTGGAGAAAACTTCTTCAATCACATAGTTGGAGTTGGTGAATAGTTGAGGTCGTCTGACTTCTTGGAGATTCTTCCCTTTTCTAATATACTCTTTGAACTCTTCCTTAAAAGCCCCCAATGCCTGCATAAACATTGCCAGATTAGGTTGCCTCTACTACCAAGAATGCATGTACATGACTTCTTTATAGTGAATGAGTACCACTCCATCCTTGAGTAGCTTCAAGAACTTTCTCTCTGCAATCTCCATGGTGGCAACAACCTGTAATGCAACATTGAAGAATGTGAGTCTTTTTTTTTACTCAGTAAGCATCCTCTAAACCATTGTATTTTTCCTCATTCCTTGCCTTCCAAATAACCCACATGATTTCAATTGTAAGTAAAAACCAAAAAAAATGTAAATATTTACTCATCTTTCTATCAAAGCCCAAGAGAACAACTTTCCAATTAACTTTCCCATTTAAGCCCCATATATCATTACTGTTCCAAAATAGGTTCCAAATTTCATTACCATAAAAACAAGCAAAGAAGATATGGTAAATAGTTTCAGGTACCCTAAAAATCTCACACATATCAATATCAGTATTTTTCAACTTAAAAGGAACTTTTTGTTGTAAGAAAATCCATCTAAAATAGGTTTTTTTTGCATCAATTCCATTGTGCCACAAAAAATAAAATGCCTTTACCAATCTTTATGCTCAAGGTTAGTCCTCCAAACCTTGTTTAGATAATCAGTGGGAATAAATGAATTTAGGATCTCCTTATAAATAATCTTAGTTTTGACCTCCTGTAAGGATAGAGTACCCTTCCACAAGATCTCAAATGGTTCATCCTTCCACTTTTTCACATGGAGCTTATGGATCCATCCTTTATAGGCCTCCTTAGTAACAAAATAAGTCCTAAAATTAGAGGGAGGTAACCCATAATCCTCCCCCAACTGATCCCAAGCAACCAAAGATCCATCCTTGATAATACTACTAAAGGTCTTGATACCTTCAAGGTTCCATTTTTTAGCTAAGAAACCTTGAAACAAGGCTATGGGTTTCCCATTATGCTCAAGGTTCCACCAAATAGACCTCCCAGGGTGAATTAGGTTACAACTAGGATTATAAAAGAGAGGACTAGTGAAGTTATCCCTTATGGAATCCCAGGATTTCCAAATACTCCTAAAAACCAATGACCCTACAGGTACTATTTGGTATTTGGTGATGAGGATATCACTAAAAGGGAGTGCCTTCCATGACCTTTCCAGTTTAGGGATAGCTTTTGAGATGTTCCTGATTAGAACTTTCCATGGTTCATCCCCATCTAGGGCCTTGATGACCCATTTTGTAACAAGAGCTATACCATGTTTCTTCAGATCTTTAAGGCCCAAACCACCATTAGAATTTTCTAGACAACACCATTCCCATTTGAAAAAATGCAATTTCTTTTTACCTTTCCTATTAGACCATAGAAAACTTTTGATCTTCTTTTGGACCTCATTGACTTGATAGATATTGAAGAACCACATTGAAGCAAAGTATAAGGTGTAGGAAGAGAGAATTTTTTGGCTGACCTATATTCTACCAGTAAGAGACAAGTAATACATGTTCTACCCATCAAGTTTATTATCAATTTTAGCTTTTAACTAGTGCCACATGTCCTTGGGGTTGGGTGAGACTGAAAATAGGATCCCTAGGTATCTAACCTATTTTTAAGGACCCCCATTGGAGGTCAATTTTTTGCAACCAGTTAGGAGGGGTATCAAACCATCCTAACAAAATGAATTTCACCTTTGAGATCCTAGCCCTAGAAGCTAGGAAAAATAAATCAAGCTTGGTCATTAATTTTCTTAAGTTTTCCTCTTCCAATTCCAAAAAGGTAGAGTTGTCATCAAGAAATTGAATATTTAGTAATTCACCATTGCTAGGTAGCATCAAACCTTTCACTTTGGGAGAAATATAATTCTCTCTTAGTAAGTAGTGAAGAGCATCAAAAGCAATTACAAACAGGGCAGGAGCAATGGGGCACCCCTATTTGAGGTCAATTTGTTGCAACCAGTTAGGAGGGGTATCAAACCATCCTAACAAAACATATTTCACCTTTGAGATCCTAGCCCTAGAAGCTAGGCAGAATAAATCAATCTTGGTCATTAATTTGCTTAATTTTTCCTCTTCCAGTTCCAAAAAGATAGAGTTGTCATCAACAAATTGAATATTTAGTAATTCACCATTTCCAGGAAGCATCAAACCTTTCACTTTGGGAGAAATACAATCCCCTCTTAGTAAGTAGTGAAGAGCATCAAAAGCAATTACAAACAAGGTAGGAGCAATGGGGCACCCCTATTTGTTTGACCTTTCCAAGTGAATAGCTTTAGATCTAGACCCATTCACCTCTGCTAGGGAAGATGCATATTTCAAGAGAGTGCCAATCATTTTAGAAAACTCATGTGGAAACCCAAAGGCTTCCAAATCCATTTTCAGAAAGGACCACTCCACTATCATAAGCCTTCTCAAAATCCAAAAGGAGCATTGCAACATGTATTATGTTGAGATCATTTGGCCCAATCAAGAGCTTCCCAACTAGTTATCAAGTTTTCAAGGATATGTATACTCTTAATAAACCTTGTTTGAGTAGAGTTTATGAATTTAGGGAGGATGTTGGTAAGCCTTTAAGACTTTTGCAAGAATTTTGTATGAAACATTCAACAAAGTGATAGGTCTCCAATTTGTAATCAGGGTTGTATCCCCCTCTTTTGGTAGCAATTTAATAAGGCCTTGGTTAATACAGGTTCCCAATGACCCTTTTGAAAAGGAATCCATATAAACCTAATGTTGATCCTCACATACCCAATCAATGAAGACCTTGTAAAACTCAACAGGGAGCCCATCAATTCTAGGAGACTTATCATTGCGCATTGAGAGGATGGCTCTTTTGATCTCATCTTTAGTTATGGAAGTGGAGAGCTGAGGATTACCCTCATTAGTAATTTTTTTAGGTATTAACCTCTTTAACTTATTTCTTGCTTCCAAACATCCTTCTCCACTGTCTTCAGATCTAAAGAGGTCCTTGTAGAATAGTGCAAATTGATTCAAGATGTTTTCTTTATTTGCGAGGGTCGCACCATTATGCCAAATCTTATCAATTTTCTCTTTCAAGCCTTTTCCTTTAATGTATCTAAAATTTATTTTTGAACCTTTATCCCCATTGCTCAACTAGTTGAGCTTAGCCCTAACCTTTAGTCCCTGAATCTTATTGGCTTGTAGCCTTCTTAGTGAGGATTTGGTTTTATTGATCTCATCATAGAGGTGTTCATCTGCATGATTATCTTGAATCCTTGTTTTAGTGGCTAAGAGCTCATCTTGGAGGCGGTTCTCTTCCCTCCTATCCATTGCCTTCTTCTTTCTAAAGTTTGAAAGATACACTTCCAGGCGTTCACATTTTGGTTCCATCTTTCTATAGGATTAGAATCCTTTAACATCCATGTATTAATACCCCACAAGGTATTTACAACATCAATGAAATCTTTGTCTCTCAACAAGATGGTGTTAAGGATGAAGTTTTCCCTATTATTGGGATTGATCTTAATGCCATTATTTATGGATATCCTAGCCTTGATTGTATGGTGGCCTGATAATGTATAAGAATAAACCAAGACTTTGTTTCCATCATTGTTAGGTTCAAAACTGTAGTAGTCTTAGCATAAAACCTGTCTAGTATGCTATAAATTATTTTGCCACCTTTCTAAGCATTACACCAAGAGAACCACACACCATTGCTTTCTTGCTTCATCCCTTCAAGAGGGTCAAGGATGTTAATCTTGTTTTTCATTCTATACCAATGATGCTTCTCATTACCTTTCCAGTCCATATTGATTCCTCCTTTTTTATCTTCCCCATTCTCAACCATGTTAAAATAACCTCCCATAATCCATGGGACCTTTGGGACCCCAGTTAGCCACTTCCATAGCTTACTCCTATCATTGGGAGCATAGATTGAACATATGCCAAATTTGAAACTTCACCCCTCTCAAAGGTGGCCCACAAAACTCTGTTACATGGAGAGATCCCTAAGTTGGTGAGATACGACTTCCAATTGTTAGCCATCAAGATTGCAACACCTCCTCTACCCTTTTCATGTTTGGAGGTCAGTGCCATAGATATCCCCCAAATGAACTTCAAGTTGGTCTCAAACATGAATCCCATAGCCTTGAGTTCTTGTAAAAACACAAAATCTTTATTTTGCTTCAAATTGAGAAACCTTCTTACCACATACTTCCTATCAGGGGGTTCTAATCCCCTGACATTCCAAGACATGCTATTAACTATCACTGGTCACTTTTGGTGTAGAGGTCTCTTTGACATTCTCTTCATTCTCCAATCTTTTAGGAGAGGGAACAACTAGTACTATATTGGTTTTCTTCCTCTTCCCCTTGTTTATTCCTACAATTTTTTTGCAGATTGCTAGGGTACTACCTTTTTTTCTTCCTCTTTTCTTGGGCTCTTTAGGAGGAATAGGGCCAACATCCCCTATAGAATATTTTGAATTATTCTGGATCTTCTCACTATTTTTGAAGAGTTTTCACCAATCGAGGAGGGGTCCTTTACAATACTCAAGCTATCCCCCTTACTCTTATTAGTGGGGAGGTCCACTTGGCTTCTAGTGGTCTCCTCACCATCAAGAATCTCAATAAAGCCTATAGGTTCACTAGTTTGGTTAGGATTAGAGGTCACAATTTTAGGAGCTACGGTCTTATCCATAGACCACTTCCTGACCATGTCAGTCAAGGAATCAAGAGAATCCTCAATCAGGGTAGAATTAGAACCACCATAGTTAACTGTTTTGGCATCCTCACCACCTCTTGAGACACCCAGGGTAGTGGCAACTGTTTTGCTTTCAAGATTCAACTTTTTATTGCTAGATCCCGAAGGATTTTTGAGGGATTGATTAGTTTCATAAGTAGAGATTAGGTTTTTGACCATGGAGGGGTTTCCATTTTCATTCTCGTTTTCACTTTCTTGAATGTTAGTAATCATGATTTATTCATCAACCACAACGCCATTTACATAAGTTTTAATAACTTCAATTTTTTTTTGGCTTTTTTCCTTAAGGCTTTCACCCTTTGTCATGATGTTTTCTAAAGCTAACTTTTGTGCATTCTTTTTTACAGTTCATACTGGAGCAATAGAAAGAGAGCCGAGAGTTGGGTTTGATGGAGAGGAGGAATGACCAGGGTTAGAAGTGAGCACGATGATCGATAGAGGGGGAAAATGATTACAGGT
>VDFB02387971.1:0-100546 GCA_007258455.2 Sequoia sempervirens | reverse complement strand
CACTTTAGTGAGAGGATGAACTTGCTTCAAACTCACACTAAAGTATCCATGAACATTAAGAAGAGGGTTCAAATGCACTTACACTAGCAAGATGGAATACAACGGTCAAGAGGGATGATCAAGGCCCAAAGATGAAGATCCCATGGAAAAATAAGCATAAGAACAAAGGAACACATAAGTATTGAGAAAGAATCAGATGAAGCTTTGATCGTCAATCCAACTAGTTGTGGATTAGATGTAGGATGATTGTTTGAAAAAGAGAATGTGTACTCACTCTGGGGCCATGGAACTTTAGGTTGCTCATGGGGTGACAAGGCCCAAATGTGCTCACTCTAGGGACACAAAACTAGTTGTCTATGGGGGGAGAAATCCCAAAAAGGTGAGATACAAAAGTGGCTATGGGGAAAATTCATGCCATTAGGAGGGCTTCCTACTCAACCATATTAAAGTTACACCTACTGATAACTTTAAAAAGGAACCAAAAAGAAAATTCTCATGAACAAAAATAAAAAGGTACCACAGTCATGTAAGTTGTGTTATGCAAGGTGGAAAAAGTGTAAAGTGTTAAAATGAAAAATGTAAAAGTGTAAAATGTAAAATATGTTCAAGGAGTCTTGTTCAATTTGTGCAAGGTCAGTCACTTAGGGAACATTGTTCCTAATGTATCCAAGAGAGGACCAATCAAAGAATATTATATTCACAACTTAGGGGATGTAGTGCATCACATCAAGCCACCAAGAGGAATGTAATATGATTAGAAAGATCACACTTATGAAGGACATCACACCCATTGTCATCCAAAAAGTGACGAACACATCTCATAAATGATAAGGTTACACTAGGAACCAAGAATGCGAATGAATTATGGTATTGTATTCCCATGACTTTAAAGGAATTACTACACATAATTTTGTGAGCAATTAATTTAAAGTAGAGAAGAAAAGAAAAAGGAAAAAGAAAACAAGACATGAGAGCCAACTTGGAAAGCCCTATGTCAAGTCATATGTTTTGAAGTTAGGGTGCGTCATGTCAAAGAAAATGAAAATCAAAGAAAGGGAGTATGTCCAATGTGATTCAATATTAAGACATGTTGTTCACATCTCAAGCTTTCTCTTACATGTTCATGAAAATTTAACGAGTAATCGAAAGAGATAATGAGAAGTGACATATAAGGGATAAGGCTATCAAACTATTTCCCCCCCACTTAATGTAGGACAAGGGTGAGCCTAAAGTGGATGACCATATGCTGACCCTTGCAAGGGATGAGAAACATGTAATGTTGAGAATGCTATGATCCTACAACTATTACATGGAAAGGATCAGGAACTAATGTTATTTATGTATTGATTTATGATATAACAAGGGAAAAGGTTTCTTGGAAAAATGGTTGGTGATAGTATGTATGATGAGTGAAGGTTTTTTGGATGGGTTGATGGCTATGAAAGGAAAATCATGAAGACTATGATTTGGAATGAGGTTATGTATAGTGTGAGCTAAAGTATCAAAAGTGAGAATAGGAGGCTCCATTTGGTTATCGGTAGTCACTAAGATATCATTCTTATGTGCCATAATATTGACCCTAGGAGGAGAGCTAATATGTTCATCACATGTCATAATTGGATTTGGGAATATAGCTTCATCTCTCATATGAGAGGAATCAAGAGAAGGATAACTATGAGTTTCATGGTTACCAATGATGGGATCAAGGGAGAAATAAGTTTTTCATGAGTTTCACTACCGATATCTTCTAACACTGAACTATCTTCTTCATATGTAGAGAAGATAGTAGGAGAAGAAAAGGGTGGATTTTCATGATTATCTACATCAACATGTCCTATAATGTCTTCTTGAGTGGGGGAAGCAGGATTTTCATAGATCTTAATCATATCCTCCACACAAATTTGTTTTTCATGATCGTTCATGATTGTATCTGTATTCACTAAAGGATTGTCACAAGTAGGAGAGGTATGGGGAGATGAAAGGGAACTTTGTAAGGTAGTGGCAATGATTTGAGATTTGTGTGTCATAATGTTTGTGCAAGTGGGAGGAGAAGGAAGACAAGCAAGACTTTCATGATCTTCAATGATTGTGTCTTCTTTCATCAATATACCTTCATCATCGATGGGAGAGATATCAAGAATAGAACAATGATGATAGTCATGATTATCGAGGCTTGCATCCTTTTGGGGAAAAGCTTTAGTGGATTATTTAGAAGAGAGGAAGTCATCTAAGGCTTCATCTAACATTGAAAAATCATCACTACTAAAGGGCTTGGATGTTATGTTTGTTGTAAGTGGTTCTTTTAATGTTTGCGTTGTTTGGTTTGCATTGTGTAATGAACTTGATCTAAATGAGCTAGGAACTAATGCAAAAAATGAAGATTGCAAAATTTTAAGTTCCATGAATGTAAATAATGTATAATTCTAATGATGCAATATAAAGAAATAGGATGAAATGCAAAATTTTTAGACTTCAAACAAAGGAATTTTCTGATTACACTATTCAATAATCTGAAAATGAAATGTTGTAAATGCAAAATTTGAATTTGAACAATGCATGAAATGAGCCATTTTATGCTAAATATCATGAAATGCATGCTACAAAAATGAAACTAACTGATATATACAAGTGAAGGCACCAAATAGAAGCCTAAAAACAAATTTTTGAGTTCTATAAAATGTTGTTTGAGGGGTCAGAAGGGACTGATTCGCCCAGGGTGGTGAATGAGTCCCAGTATGGACTTTTTTCAGAATTTTCATAAACTTGTGACTGATTTGATGCTCTATGTGTGCTATGATGCAAACCTAAGTGAAAAATGTAGAATTTCAAAACTTTTCAATGATGATAGATGCAAAAATGCAACCTATTATGCATTTTTACTCATGCAAAAATGCAACCTATTATGCACTTTTATTCATGCAAAAATGAAACTCTAGAATGCAAGATAACTAATGAAAAATGCAATGCAAGAAAATATGGAATGATTAATGGACTCCAAAATAAAAAAAGTGGGGATTCAAACAACAGGTTCACCAAAATGGAGCATAGATTTTTCAGACCTACTTGCTTTCTATCACTCCTATGGTTTTTCACCTAGAAGGAGAAAGGTGGGCCAGAAATGCTTATGCTCTCATTAGAAGAAATGGAAAAAGGGATGTGAAGTGTGTGTGTGATGTATTTAAATGTTGAAAACCTGAAAATGCAGAATAAGGAATGCAATTCTAATCTAATGTAAAAGTGCTGGAAAACATAATGTGTATTCAAACTATTTGACTAGAAATGTAAACAAAATGTAATAGAAAATAACCCAATTGGAGATATGTACCTAGAAGCTGGAAGAGGGTGGAATGAGGCTCTGAATAATTACAGAAGACAAGAGAAATGCTCACTAGGACTGATTCAACATCCTGGGTGAATGAGTCATGTTTTTTTCCAGAAGGTGCTCGAACCAGTTTCAGGGAATTAGTTATCCAAATCTACAAAAATCATTGTTCAATACTAGAAATGGGACTAATTCACCATCAATGGTGAATGAGTCCTCTTTTGGAAAATATAGAATTCTAGATAGGATTTTGTGGCTTATGATTTGTAATTCTATTTTTGAAGATTCCTCGGATTCGAATTTGCAAAACTCAACCTGTAGACTCTCTCCATGCTTGAAATAGGGCTTGAAACACCTTGAATGACTTTGATGAGATATGTACACCTTTTCTCACCTTTCCATTTGATAAATATGCATACAAAAACACATGCAAAGGGGAAAAAGCATTGAAGGTTAGGATATAGGGGTTTTCCTTGGTCAAACCCCACTTTGGTAATCAAACCCTTGAAATAGAAATATAAATGAAATAAAAAGAGAATGATGAATACACAACATGCAAATATAAAATACTCACCAAACACTTATTGGATAAATCTGAAGATATGTCAATGGTTGCTCTGAGATGTCTGATTTATGTTTGACCTGATAATGTAAATGCTTGAATGCTTGAGTGAATTTGATGAATGGATGAATGCATGAGAGAATTGGGTTTGAAATGGATGTAAAAACATGTATTTATACAATCTTGTGCCTTAGTACCCATTCATACCTCATCACAGACTAACATCATGTTATTTTGAATAAAAAATCGAAAGGAAATTTAAAATATTTTGAATTTGGAGCTAAGGAGGACTGATTCGCCAGCCATGGTGAATGGGTCCCACATTGGACCTAAAAATGGGTGTTGGGAATTATGTTGCATTTAATGTTATTTGTCGAGCTAATATTCATAAATACACTTAATTAAGATATATCAAGGCATAAAGGGACCAAATAAAGCATAAGAAAGTAGTAAATAATGAAAATATGCCTAGAAGAGCGTGAAAGCTTATTTTTTAAGACCTTACAACACTTCAACATAGGACTTTTTTAGTGACAAAAAGGTGATTTTTAGGTGAATTATAAAAAATAGAGTCTAGAAGAATGTATAAATGTCTTACAACACTTCACAACACCTTCACAAGACGTCCGTCTTTGAATTTTAGTACCTAAATATGCATGTTCAATCCATGTTACAACATAAAATCAAAGGAAAATAGTTCAAACAACATGAAAGAAGACCTAAATAGCCATGAAAATGACAAGGGACCATTTTTCTACAGCATAACAAGGTCATCCATTGACAATATTCTAAGAACAATTTAAATATATTGAATATATTTTGATAGATGAAATGAGTTTTCTAGGCCCAAAGTTGTTGCTGAAAAATAGATAGCTAATTGAGCCAAGCATTCCTCGATAACCAGAGGGATCCATTTGGAGGTGTTTCTATCATCCTTGTTGGTGATCTTTCCTAGTTTTCAATTATCATGGATACCTCTATTTATGCTTCAAGCTCATTGACTCTAGCCTTATGGCATACTTTCACAGTCTCAGTGACATTGGACACTATTTTCTGCCAAAAAGGAGATAGACCTTCCCAACAAAAGTTTTAGGCAATCTTTCTCCATATAAGAAATGGTGAGGCTCTCCATGATGACTAGGAAGAGCTATGAAGAAAATAAATAAAATGATCTTAGCCATAGAAAGAGAACAATTTTATGTTGCTACACATTTGTTTTCCACAAATGACTTAGTCATATTCCACAACAAAAAAATGATCAAATAGTTAAACTTTCCCATGTAGCCATTAGCATTGCTTGAGTAGCACAACAATAGACATCTAATCATGGAGATGATGACCAACTTCTTCCAGAATTGCTACTTTGTGTTGGTGAATAGGTGATGCTAACAAAAAAAAATTGGATTCAAGTTGGCCTAGTCAATGGATCCCTTGGTCTTGTTATAGCTATTGTGTACAATGCACATTGTAAACTGCCAGATCCGCCTAACTATGTTGTTGTTCACTTCCAAAATTACATTGGTACAACATGGGACCTAGAAAACCCAAGAGACATCTACATCCCATATATAACTTGGGGTAGTCGAACACAAATCCACTCACCATGGCATGGGGAATCACAATACATAAAGCACAAGGACTAACATTAGACAGAGCAATGATAAACATAGGAAACAAAGAGAGGAAAGGGTTGAATTTTACAACTATCTCTCATGTTAAATCAATTGAAAGACTCTGCATTGATCCAACATTCTCATTTGAGAGATACTCTAGACTTAGCAACAATAAATACAATGATCGATGTCATAGTGAAGATATGTGTTTAGAACAATTCCAACCCCTGCCAAATGCTTCCGGCCCTATATGATGCTCTAGTTTATAAAAAGGGCTCTGGAACCATTATTCTCACATTTGGTCTAGACTATATACCATCCTCTTTTCAAGGATTTTAGATTTTAAATTTTATAGAAGCATGCCATGTAATAATCTATGCAAAATGGGTAAAATGCCAAAGATGCATAGATATACTAGGAAACAATAAGCAAAGGACATAACTTGTACAAGCCAGTGGCATGTTTGATCATTCCATTCTATTAAAGTATATATTCAACTATTATACAGACTTTTTTAACAATATTATGTTGTATTTCACTGATTGGTTTGAAATTATGCACCTATGCATTGTTTCCTATTTTCTATGCCTATATACTCTATGTTTGACTACCACATTAAATTTCCACCATTTGTTCAATGCTTTGCATCCTCTTTAGCTTTACATATTAAAGATAATTTTCTTCATGTTTACTATCTTTTGTACCTTCAGCAATACAATTTTTGTTAAATTAAGTATGCAAATATGCACCAATAAATATTAATCTGCTAACTTCTCATTTCAACATTTTCTTGTGTCATACTTTTTGTATATGGCATTAGAAAGAATACAATCTTTTGTATATTCTACCTATCCATGTTTGTCCAAATGTTTTTAAATTCCATGATGTCAATTCTTTATCAACATCTGTACAATTCTCTTTCCATCAATTTTAACATGCAGTCTCTAAACATAGAGTTGTAACTATTACAAATTGATACATATGCATATACAAACAAATTCAAGTCTCAAATATGCACAGAGATTGCAACCAACAATAAGTAGAGATCGAAAGTTGTATAATTCAATAATTTTTTTTGAACATTCTAGTATATTAAACTATATATGCACATACTCTAGAAACATTCTTTAAAAAAATTGTGTTCTATTTGACTAATAAGTTTACAATTCTGCAACCATGTTGTGTTTTATATTTTCTCTACCTATATACCTCAAGTTATGACATTTGTCCTTCATGCTTTGCTTCCACAAATTGTTATGTCTTCTTGATATCTTTTCTATTACCTTTATTTGATTCAAATAGCTGCAAATGTTGATCTACAAAATTCTCTTTTCATCATTTCACTTTTTTACTCTTCCTATACATCACATTCAAAAATATAGTCTTGTCTACATTGCTCTTTTTTCTCATATATGATAAAAATTCATGCTATTTGAGATGGGTTTCTTAGGCTTGTTTACAATGATGATGGAGTTTGTTGATCACATAGTATGGCAGTCATGGAACTAGTTTCCTTGTTCAATGAAAATAGAATGGTAGGTTTTTTGCTCTCATGAGGGTTGATACATCCTGGCATTGTTGTACGATGCCACGAAAGGGAGTACATGTAATATTCATTGTTCTAATATGAGGATGTCTATTGTTTTTATTGCATTTTGAAATGATGCATCATGGTGTTGGTTTCATAGTAGCCTCCTGAAAAAGCTACCATCCACCTCCATTAGATACCAAATTGGAGAGCTTCCCAACTGTTCTGCTCCACAATCTACAACATCTCAGATTCTATTTTTGTTGTAAGTCATTTTGCAATGCCTTTTTTCTACTCCATACACATCTAACCAGAGACATATATTTTAATATATTAAAATAAAATGTTGCTTTGCAGTAATATCATGTTAGGCTCAACGAAAACATAGATGAAGAATGAGATATGAAGCCCATGTATCGGGCAATTGGTACTTGAAAGACAACCATACCTGTAAGTGTAAAAAGGGTTTTTTTTATAGATTTTATCTTTTCCTAAGTTATTCATTCAACCCTTTTCTTCCTCCCTGGCTAGATAGCCTCCATATTTTTGTTGCTATACATACATTCATGGATAGATTTGTACATGAACTTGACTACAATAAATATAGTTTATTATAGACATCACATTTTTCCATGTTCGTATAGTTTCCTTTTCACCTAATCAAAAAAATTATCTAGATGCAATGAAAAATTCTAACCATGACTGCTCTGTTGCAACCCTGCTAGAAATTTTAAACAAATAGCAGATAGGTAAATTCCAACTGTTACATAGATTGCTTATTTTGTATTAATATGTTTCATGATATTATCTTTCTCTCATCTCTTTGAAGCTTCCTATGACAAGGTCTTTATTTTCATACTTTACTTCTTGTATTCTTCATGAAACATAAGATTGACCTATACCTTTCTACTAGTTTCTATTTTTTTTGTCCCATGTATGCTCCCTCACTTCTAGCTATTGTTTGTTGTTATCTATGTTGATCCCTACTACTATATGCATTTTGTACAATAGAAGCTCTGTATAAGAAAGTTTTCACATCTATGGTTTACAACTTCTACTCTCCATATGTTAAACTTCCATTTAAAATCTATTTTAGATGATCTGCCATTTGAGAGATTTTAAAATAGTTGTTACAAAAACACTTGGGAATCATAGGTAAATGACAGATGGTCAAAAATCCCACATTAAATACAACTTTAAGAGAGGTAGAAAAACATACATAGGACAAAAAAATTGAAAAAAGGTGAATGGTTCCTATTGATATCCCATTTACATGTGATTCTAAAGTGTTATTCTAATACATCTTGCAACTGTTACATATATTGCTTGTCTTGTACCAATATGTTTCATGATACTATTTTTCGCTCATTTGTTTCAAGCTCCTTATAACAAACTATTAATTGTCGTGGTTATTTTTTTTGGATGAAACATGTTATATGTGTTCTATTAATATGTTCCATGATATTTATTTATCCTCATCTATTTGAATTTTCCCATCACAAACTGTTCTTCATGATACTATTTTTTCTAGGTCCCCATAACAAATTGTTCATTCTTGTTATTTGCCTCTTCTATGCTACATATTTTTAAATTATATTTAATGTGGCTTTTATCTATAATATTTAGCACCAGATAAGTGTCATTCTAATACTTGTTATATAAGTGGAAAGATACTTAATAATCACAAGAAAAACATGGATGGTTGGAAACCCACATTAAATACACCTTAAGACCATGGAGATCAATAGAATAGGTGGCCTACAATAATGAATAGTTTGTTATGGGTAAGTGGATATTGATACAACACAAAAAATCTATGTAACAATTGGCTCCTCAATTCAAAATTCAAGATACATTATTTGGCACTGAATATTATAGGCAAAATAGAGGAATTGTAAAAGAACTATTAGAAAAACACTTAAGAATCATAGGTAAATGGAACATGGTCAAAAACCCACATTAAACATATTAATACAAGATAAGCAGTCTATGTAAGAGTTGAGTTGTAAATTGAAAATTTGAGCTACGTTCTTTGGAAATCAACCCACATTAAATAGAAGTGGTAAAGCCAATGGGCTCCAATACCCTGTGGAAAATGGGTATAATGCCACAAAATTAATTGAAAATTTAAGGTACACTACTTCCAACTAAATATTATAGGCGAATAGAGAAATTGTAATTAAGAGCTATTAAAATAACAATTAACATCCACTAAACTATTTTTATCTCTAAAATTTTTAAGCTTTCATAGTTCCCTCTGCATATATATGTATATATATATGTATATATGTATATGTGTATATATATATATATATATATATATATATATATATATATATATATGCAATTACTCCTATGTTAATTTAAAATTTCTTCTATGTTAATGGGTATAATGCTAAAGCTGCACAAAGATAACTAGAAACAATAAACAAAGGGAAAAAAATTTACTAACCCTGACCATATTTTTTGACAAAAGAAAGAAGATTTAACTATAATTTCTCCATCCATACAGAGGCATAATCTCTTTGAAGTCTCCAAAATGGGAATACCATCAAAGATAGAATCATATAACAATGAATAATAAGCAAAGATCGAAAGGCATGAAAAATAAATTAGTCCCTCTAACACCTCTTATACAATTTCTCTACTTGGGTATGTGCAGGATCATGATGGGCCAAAAAGTGGCAATATGATGGGTTTTTGTAGGGTATGTGGTTGGTGACCTCTTTTTTACCAAAAAATGATGAAACATAAAGGGTTTTTTAAGGAGATTCTTAGCTTTCCACCAATATAAATTATGCTTTACTTTTAATTTAATAAATAATTATTATTTATTTTCTATTTGAATTACAACTAAAGTCTTGATTGATAGGCTGATTGAAAAATATCTATAGCTTTCAAATAGTATCACATTTTTTGAATCCAAATAATGTGTCACATTCTATGCTTCACATACTATAGGATTAAAAAATAAGTGAATTTAATAAAGTTTTGACCAAGTTAAGGTGGTTAGACATATGATTTTTTTTATTTTTTAAAAGTTGTAATAAAAAATTCATAATTAATTATTTACTTGGAAAAAAATTACAGAAAAATATGCTTCACATCGGGACATGAGTCCTCTACTTATATCTAAAATATTATAAAAAAAATATTATCATTTTACTGTGGTTGGGGTGGTCAGATAGACACCTACTTCTTCTTTTTTTCCCTGAAATTTAAGTACTAATACATTGAAATTTAAAATTTTCACCAAATAGATTTTTTTTTTTAAGTAAACCTAGTAGTTTAGATATTTTTATATATTTTTGAAATAATATAGATAAATTATTCAAATTTTTACATTATGTTGCCTAACTCTAATTTTTCTTAATTTTTTTGCCACTTAAGTGCCTATTTTTTCCATGATGATCCTGCACATACCCACTTGTCTTCAATAATATGCACACATATAAAGATTGTATAATAACTAAAAAGGTTCATAAGTATGTACACATATAACTAAATAAACCAAGGGTGAAAATATTACAAAAATATTTTGTTTTAACTACAATTTCTCCATCCAAACCATAGTGATAATCTCTTTAAAGTCTACAAAATGGGTGTAACGCCAAATATAGAAATATATAACAAGAAGACATGAACAATAAATTAATCATCTATGAAAAAAACCCATGCAAGATGACTTTATTTGCATTCCATGGCTAAGATGTGTATGCAAAACTATGTTTACAAAACATGGACACATATAACAAGCAATAGCCAGAAAGGAAAAAAAATGTAGTCATGTACGAAATGAGAACCAGGAAAAAGGTGACATTTTTTACTATAGTCTTGTCTAGAATGAAGAGTAGTAGGCATGGACAGTGAGAATGAACAACCTATTACAGGCACCACCAAACAAAAGATAAAATAAAAAGAGAATACCATGAAACATATTGATACAAGACAAGCAATCTATGTAACAGTTCCCATTTACCTATGATTCTTAAGTGTTTTTCTAATAGTTCTTTTACAATTTGTCTATTTTTTCGTATAATATTTACTGCCAAATAATATATGTACATGTATGTATATGTGTATATATGTATATGTATATGTATATGTATATATATGTGTATATATGTATATGTATATGTATATATATGCATATATATGTATATGTATATGTATATGTATGTATATGTATGTACATGTACATGTACATGTACATGTATATGTATATGTATATGTATATGTATATGTCTAACCTCTTTTATCATAGATCTATATGATTTACTTTATAGTGTTGCACAGATACAATAGGCATCCAAAAAAAGTTGTGCACTCTAAATTATCTTTCAAATTGTTTAATGCTCCAACAACTCAATCCAATTCTACTTGCACTTGTTAAACACTATCAACAATACATGTAAGTACAAAATTTTTCCATTATCAATAAATAGATTCGGTGAACCAATTGAAAATATTACTTATTATTCCCAATTTCCTATCGTTTATATTGATTTTACCCATATACTTACTAATTTCTTATGGTTCCTTCCTGATCTTGCTTGGCTTTCCACTAACATACCCCTGTCTTTATTTGAAGGTACTAGACTAAAGCATGCAAAATCATCCGAAAATCATGATGGTTGTTTTTTACAAAGTTATTGAAACTAAAAAACACTACAATATGAAAAATCATATATGTGTTGGTTGACAAATTTGTCACCTTAGTTTATACTCAATTTGTCCACAATGACAACTTGGCCAATAGTTGAGTCACTTGCAATGATGATTGCAAGTACTCTTTGCTTGTTTACAAGGTGCAACTACCTTCGAGGGATATGCAATGAATAAAGACTGGGTATGCTTTTTACCAGAAAGAAGAAAAGGCAACTAACACCTACCCATAACCATGAAATAAATGCAAAAGTTCAAACCTAAAATTAATTAAATGCGGGTAAATGACACAAAGTTCATCTTCCCTACACCCACAGATGATATCCAGGGAAAGAAAGAACAACAAAATCTTTTCAGGAGCTAATTTAATCCAAATCCAAAGTTTTATAATTAAATGCATATACAACCCATTATAATAGAATGACATTGAAGAATAACCACAAGGAAACATAGTGCATTGCCATTTAAAGAAAACGTTTAGAAATTCAAAGATTCAAAAATATCTTCTTTATTTCTTCATAGCCAAAACGTAAGTTCACAAACTCCATATTTTTGTACAATGAAATTGCATGAAGAGATTACCTAGCTCCTCCCCCCTTCCCTCTAAAAATAACTATTTTTTCTTTTCCCCAAAAGTTTGTATTTTTATAATTTCCAAACCAAAAATGTATCTAAACGTAACTGTTCATAATGATCTTTAAAGTAATCATCCTCAAGAAAGTGCCCTTATATGGAAATAGTTATGTTACACCAAAATTGGGTTACCACCACTAATTACAAATAGATGCCATGCAAGGAAAGAAAATTAAACTGCCGCAAGTGGTGGAGCATTCTCCACAACCAGTTATAACTCCATAAAAAGGTTGTGTAGCTCAACACGTTCCTCTTATTCTTCAAGGATGCAGATTACCCTATGATATTGGGTGTACTTGGTCTTCTCCTTCTGGGAAAGTGTGCACAATTGGGAGATAATATCAATTTTCTCTTCCTCAGGCTAGTTCAAGTCAAGTTGTAGGATGAGAATAGGTTCACCATCCCACGTTTCATCTCTCATAGGGAGCCCCATTTTGAATTTTACTTGGTCGATAAGAAAATAGGACTCAACAGTACCACCACCTTTCTCTGTAAATAGGCTTATTCAATTACGCTAGTTGGTAATGATGACCTTTAATCTATAAATATTGTGCTACCACCTTAGTAAGCTCTATTACACTTGCCATTTAAGAGGTCTAATTAATGCATCATTGATTGAGGAGTAGGCCTTAGGATTGAGCTTGCATTTCATAACTTTCGAAAAGATAGCCATACGTTAAACCATACAAGTAATTAAATCAGCTGGCGGTGTTTTTAAAACCAAGGAGATTTCTTGAAAGTCGAGGGCTCACAAAAAATCCAAACTGTAGAATTGCATGTCATGAGTTCTAAGATTTCAAGAAATTTTGATTGAAACACCAATAATTTAGACAAGGATGAGGAGAAAGAAGGATTGGGTCATCAGATTATTATGCAACTTACAAAACTCACGACTTGGTTATGAAAACACAAGGTTGAGTGAAAAAGGTTATGAAACTGGAAAGGACCATGACTATGAATGAATTAAAGGCATGGAATGAAGGTCATTCTAATTTAGGGAGGGAAATTGCATGTTTTAAAATTTAGAGGGTAACATTGGCTCTGATTGGTGATGAGGACTACATAGGATGAAGCAAGGAACCCAGAACTTAATGTGTGGACTAGTCCATAAATCCATTGGGCTACAGAGTCAAAGAGCATAGGGGACAAAGGAGCAGAAGAAAGCCAAAAAAAAGATGCAACAGGAAAAGGAAACTACACTACTAACACAAAAAAATTCCCGAATATATACATGGTAGGGAGACCCTACCTTAGAACTCTAGAGTAGTCATGCAAATCCATTAACAGGCTGGGAGAAATAGCTTCCTATGCAAACTAATTCTTGATGAATGAAGAGCCCACAAGAAATTAGCTGCCAACAAGCAACCATCACGGTCAAACTGATAAGAATGGAACTAAATAAAAGTTCTCTGGATATGACTTGATTCCCAAGAAGCCATTCTTCATTGTACCCTTTTGCTATTAGATGACTTATATCAATATCACCCATCATATGATTACTAGCATTTGTTTGTGTGACCGTAGATGTAATAACATAATACTCTTGATATTTCCAACCTAGGGAGATCAGCCCTTGAATTGGGCAACCTTCATACAAACCATTAGAGAAAGAATCTTTTTGGTTCCACATATATAGGTGACTGCATGGTTTAAAAATTTTCAATCCTAACTTGCAACATATGCCTCATCATGTTCCTACATACAATCAACTATTTTGGCATCCAATAAAGAATCATTCAATATATCAGAAGGCTAATCATCAACTTTATGCAAAACTGGAAGTGTGTTAGGATGAGAACTGGTATTACAAATAATATTTTTATGTGGTTGAAAATTGTCCAAGATTGTTACAATCTAACTTTTCTCTACAAGATTTGATTCAACAACTTTATGATTTACTTCATCACCCATATTCATAGCCTTTTGTTGCATCCATGTTTCTATGTCATCCTACTCGGGAAGTCTGAACGCTTCATATTTAGCTTGCATGCAAATTGGAGAAGAGACATTCAACACCTCATTTGTATGTTGGGTATCCCCAAATTTCTCTTTATCACTGGTAAAAATAAATGTTTCCATTTCTACAACAGATAAGGATGATAGAGCAACACTATTTACATTACCCTCATTATACTTTGCATCATGGGAGGATGGTTCATTCTCTTCACCATTCAGGTTCATGATGCAAATAATAAGCTTTGATTCTTCTATCTATATGAGGCTCAATTTCTACAACACTTTCCTTATCTCTACCAAAGTTCTTTGAATAAAATATAGTGAGGTTACGACATTCAACAAAAGGAGGTTGCATATATTGGAAATCTATAGATTGAGAAATTGGTTTTTCATATGATAGGATTCCCTATAATTTCACTACTCAAATTGTTTATAGCCTAATTTTCCATAAACCACTTAAAATCATATCATCCTCAATTTTGACAGCTCCTTCTTGTGCAATTTTAATATCATTTACTTTACACCTTTTCAAACAAAATTGAACATTTGGGTGCAAAGAAGAAATAAAAGTGCAAAGTTGTAGTTGCTTACTTGGATGAATGGAAGTAGGGATTTTCTGAATAGCTGGTTTAATCTATCCACAAAATCTCTAACAAATTCTCCTTCTTGCTGGTGAATGTTGAAAAATTGATTCAATAGAGCAACCTCATCAATAGGACTTTTATATCTTTCCAAGAACTTAGTATTCAATGAATTCCAATCAGTTATGCATTTACCTTTCAAATAAAAAAACCAATCTGTTGCAGCCCCAATCAAAGATTCAATGAATAACCAGGCAAAGACATCTTCTTCACTTACCCCCAAAATGCCACATGCAACTATGAAATCTAGAATGTGTTTTTCAGCATCTTGAGAACCTTCTCCACTGAATTTTGGAAAATACTTTCTTGATCCTTCAAGAAATGGTCAATACATAGGCAAAGAAAGAGGACCAAAATTATTTCCCCATGGTTGGGAAGAAATCAATGCAATAATCTAATTCTGAAAATTAAATTAGCATAGGTCTTCGATAGAACAAAATTGTTTCTAAGTACATTTCATCTCACAGAGCCACTAGCCTCCATCCCTAGGAGGAACCTTCAAATTTTCAAGAATGGAAAACACCAAGACTTTGATTCCTATCCCCAATGGAATCACCAAAATTTTTTTGGTTGATAGATTTTTCATCTTAGTTTATACTCCATTTTCCCACAATGACAACTTGGCCAACAGTTGAGTCACTTGCCATGATGTTTGCAAGTACTCTCTGCTTGTTTTACAAGGTGCAACTACCTTTGAGGGATATGCAATGAATAAAGATTAGGTATGATTTTTACCAGAAATCAAAAAAGGAAACTAACACCTACGCATAACCATGAAATAGATGCGAAAGGTCAAACCTAAAATTAAGTAAATGCAGGTAAATGACACAAAGTTCATCTTCCCTACACCCATAGATGGTATTCAAGGAAAGAAAGAACAACAAACTCTTTTCAAGAGCTAATTTAATCCAAATCCAAAGTTTTAGAATAAAATGCATATACAACCCATTATAATTGAAAGACATTTAAGAATAACCAAAAGGAAACATAATTCATTGCCATTTAAAGAAAACATTAAGAAATTCAAAGATTGAAAAATATTTTCTTTATTTCTTCATAGCCAAAACATGAGTTCATAGACTCCATATTTTTGTACAATGAAATTGCATGAAGGGATAACCTAGCTCCTCCCCCCTTCCCTCCAAAAATAGCTAAGATGTTTTTTTTTCCTTGAAAGTTTTTCTTTTTATAATTTCCAAACCAAAAATGTATCTAAATGTAACTATTCATAATGGTCTTTAAAGTAACCATCCTCAAGAAAGTTCCCTTAAACGGAAACAATTATGTTACACCAAAATTGGGTTACCACCACTAATTATAAAAAAGATGCCATGCAAAGAAATAAAATTAAACTGTCGCAAGTGGTTGAGCATTCTCCACAACCATTTGTAACTCCATAAAAAGGTTGTGTAGCTCAGAATGTTCCTCTTCTTCTTCTAGGACAAATATTACTGTGTGATATTGGGTGTAGTTGGTATCATCCTTCTAGGAAAGTGTGCACAATTGGGAGATAATATCAATTTTCTCTTCCATAGGCAAGTTCATGTCAGGGTGTAGGACATGCATAGGTTCACCATCCCACATTTCATCATTCACAGGGAGCCCCATTTCAAATTTTCCTTGGTTGATAAGAAAATAGAACTCAATAGTACTACCACCTTTCTCTATAAAAAGGCTTATTCAATTATATTGGTAGGTAATTATGACCTTTAATCTGTCAATATCATGATACCATCTTAGTGAGCTCTGTTACACTTTCCATTTAAGAGGTCTAATTAATGCATCATTTACTGAGGATTAGGCCTTAGGATTGAGCTC
The DNA here is from genome assembly GCA_007258455.2 of Sequoia sempervirens. Classification (NCBI taxonomy): domain Eukaryota; kingdom Viridiplantae; phylum Streptophyta; class Pinopsida; order Cupressales; family Cupressaceae; genus Sequoia; species Sequoia sempervirens. The sequence goes on along the minus strand of VDFB02387971.1, from coordinate 83,808 downwards.
ACATTTCATAACTTCTAAAAAGACAACCACACAATACACTGTACAAGTAATTAAATGAGCTGGCGGAGTTTTGAAAACCAAGAAGAATGCTTGAAAGTTGTGGGGTCACAAAAAAATTGAACCATAAAACTACATATGTCGTGGGTTCTAAGATTTCAAGAACTTTTGATACACCAATCATTTAGACAAGGATGAGGTGAAAGAAGGACCGGGTCATCAGATTATTATGCAACTTCTAAACCTTGCTACTTGGTTATGAAAACACAAGGTTGGGTGACAAAGGTTATGAAACTAGCAAGGACTACGACTACGAATGAATTAAAGGCATGGAATGAAGGTTGTTCTAATTTAGGGAGGGAAATTGCATGTTTTAAAATTTAGAGGGTAAGGATATGAAAACACTAGATTTTTGTCAACTTTGATATTATGTGATGTATAATGGAGCTCCACAAAATTTCTCATGGATGTTCCATAATTTTCTTGCTCAGGGCTTTGGCTAGAGTCCTCGAGGCTCATGATGTGAATATGGTAGGGTGGATAATGAGTGTGGGTTTTGTTTTTTGGCTTTTAACACCATATATTCCTTCTTACATAGATACATGTGTACACAAATTCTTACATACACGTGGCTTCGAAAAACATAGTTTATAACATGTTTCTTATTTCATAGCAAGTGGTAGGGAAGCACTTGAGACTTTTCTCATGTCACCTCAAAGCAAAGCATATCTTTTATTCATGTATTCTTATAACAATCCAAAAAAAATTGTATTGCATCATTGCACTCTTCTTTTCATGACGTCTGTTTATTTATTTCTGATCAAAGATGGTGTCAGTGAGTCTACAATTGCCTGGTATGAAGTAATTCATTAAAAATTGATATTTTTATTCCTAATTTCCTTGTAATTGACTACTTTTGAATCCTTTATACTTGTCTCTATTTTATTTTACTACTACTAATCCAGAAAACACATGCATACTAACACTTTAATTTACAAAATTATGGACTAAATAGTAATTATAAAAAGTATTCAATATTAAACATCTTTCTTTCTTCAAAAATATGTGATACCCAAAGTTATTGACTACCTTTGTTAAACAATACATTTTAATGCAATATTAGTAATTAAAGGCATGGTTGATAACTCTTTAAAAAAAATTCCCTGTATTTGTATGCATATGTATCTTAACATAATTAAATAATATTGAATTAATTGATTGAATAACCTAGACAAAAAGCTAAAATATGTATGTGCATCTAGAGCTCATAAATATAAAACTAAAATAGAGATAAAATTATCTCATACCTTAAATTTTGGCACGAAATCATTGTTGTTAGAAAAAAATTATTTAAAAAATCATTTTTAAAGAATAAATTTATTAAAAAATTATATTTGTTGAGAATTAATTTACTATGTTCCTAACATTATTAAGGTGTATGTGTAGGATCATCATGGAAAAAATAGGCCCTTAAGTGGCAAAAAATTTAGAAAAATCAAAGTTAGAAAACTTGATGTTAAAATTTAAATAAGTTATCTATATTATTTCAAAAATATGTAAGAATAGAATCTATAGAAAATTAAATTTAGTTTCTAAACTACTATGTTTATTTATAAAAAAATAATTTTGTTTGGTGAAAATTTGAAATTCCAATGTAGTAGTACTTAAATTTCAAGGAAAAAATAAGAAGTAGGTATCTGTCTAACCATCCTAACAACAATAAAATGATAATATTTTTTTATAATATTTTAGAAATAAGTAGAGGAATCATGTTCGGATGTGATGCATATTTTTTTGTAATTTTTTTCCAAGTAAATAATTAATTATGAATTTTTTATTACAACTTTTTAAAAATATAAAAATTCGTATGTCTGACCACCTTAACTTGGTCAAAACTTTATGAAATTCAAATTTTATTTTTTGGATTCCAAAACTGTGATACCGTTTGAAAGCTATAGATGTTTTTTAATGAACCTATCAATCAAGACTTTATTCATAATTCAAATAGAAAATGAATAATAATAATTTATTAAATTCGAAGTAAAGCATAATTTATATTGGTGGAAAGCTAAGAATCTCCTTTAAAAACCCTTTTCATTTCATCAATTTTGGGTAAAAAAAAAGTCGTCAGCTACATACCCTACAAATACCCATCATATTGCCACTTTTTTGGCCCATCATGATCCTGCACATACCGTAAGTATATTCAGCTTTAAATAACTATTGTAACTAAAATGATTAAATATTATATATTAATAAAAAAAATTATTCATGATTGCTTCCTTAAAATTAAAGTTAATGGATACATTGTAACTAATTAGATTCATTCAACATGGCCTACAGTTTTATTTTATATTTTCATTAATCAATTTTCAACTAGTAATTTTCTATGTGGAGATGCACAAATCAATTTCTTATCTTTGTGGAAAAGGTTCATAATCTCACAACCATAGCCAATGAGATATGAACTAACATCACGTTACTTCCTATTGACTAATTAACATGCTTTTTGTTTCTCGACTCAATAAAACAATTATAAATATTATCATTTTTTTCTATTTCCCATTCCTTTCCACAAAAAAGTTCCCTACTTCTTACCCATTGAATAGCCATTTGCGGTATACCCCTATCAGCTAATTGTTGCATGTCTATGCATGTGACTGCTAGTTAAGTGTGTTTTTGAATATACACCCAAAAAACAACATTAAATACAACTTAATTCTTGACACCCACTTGCATGCCTTGAGAAGGACCCATTCACCATGGGTGGTCAATAAGTCCCTCTTTTCACAAAATTCAAAATAAATTCAAATTTCTTTCAAATTCTTATTCATTAAGACCTTAAGTCGGCCTGTGATGTTGTATATTTGGGAAATTAGGGAATAAGTGTGTATAAATAATTGTTTTTCTATCGCTTTCAATCACCATTCATTCATCCATTCAACCCATCATAGCATTCAAGTATTCTAGCATCCTTAATCATTCAATCAAGCAATTATCAAGCATCTTGGAGCAACCATTGATATATCTTCAAACTCAACAAGGGTTTGGTGAGTTTATCACACTTGCATATTATTTTTTCATCATTCCTTTCTCATTTCATTTCTTTATCATGGGTTTGATTACCAAAGTGGGATTTTACTAAGGAAAATCCCTAAATTCTAATGCTTAACAATTTTTCCCCTCTTTGCATGTGTGTTTGTAGGTCTTGTAGGAAGATTTTTCAAAGAGATAGGTGTTGAAAAGTGGTAAACAAGTCATAAAAGATATTCAAGTCAACATAAGATCTATTTCAAGCTTGGAGACATCATTCAACCTATTTTCTGTAGATTTGGTTCTGTCAACTTGACAAGAAGACAAGTGCAGATCTTGACCCATAGATTTGACTTCATAATTTGTATATTTCTATAGGTAGACTAATTCTCCATCAATGGTGAATGATTCCTACTACCGAGCTGGAGAAAGTGTTTTCTAAGGTTTTTAGTTCACAGCATCTTGAAACCTGTTCAAGCATAATTTATTAGAACCTAGACTAGTTCACCATGTGTGGTGAATGAGTCCCAGTGGTCATCAATAGTGATTTTTTTTTTAAAAATGAGGTGTTTTCTTAGCTTAATGCTCTGTAAAACTTTAATATTGCTGATCTAATTAAGTCTTTTCTTTGTTACATATATTCTTTGTGGGTGATTATCTTGATTAATTCATTTTACTATTGTAGAATGTAGAGAGAAGTTGATAGAAGAACTAGACAGGATATTAGAAAGATCACACAAGATATACCATGGAGAAACCCTTTCGGGAAAAAACTTCACCAAGAATTATTATATTATTCAATCTTTGAATTACAATAGCTCCAATTCTTGCTTGAGAATGCTTCTTTTGTCTTCACCAATCTTCTTCACAACCTACAATAAAAAACTCTCCCAACTCTATTCAACTTGCTTGAGATAAATAGGCTTTAATCAGCTTTGTAAACTCAACATGAGTTACAATTACAATGCACAAGCCCTATCCCTAAAAGGTATGCCATGTATCATGCAAATAGGGTTATCTCATGAAGAACAATGCTAAAACATGTGCTTCATCCATTTGGGCATCCCAAACTGAAGCTACAACTCAACCTTCATTCTGTTGATAATTCCAAAGCTCTTCCTCAAAGTTGGCACCCATCAAAGGTCCTACTTAACTGAGTCTTCAAAAATATCTTATCATGCATTAGAGGTAAATCCAATAAAGCATCTTGGGCCCCAAGTTGGCTCCAAGTGCTTTATAGTTAACTGAAACATTTTCTCAACACCATTCATGCAAGAATGGTCATCCCTTGTTAATTGGAGGTAGTCCCTATTATCTTTCATACAACTCAAGTTATTAGCCATGCATTTTAAATTAACTGAAGCTAACTACATGCAACTCAAAATAACCAACATGCATGCAACATGCACTTGCATGCAACTGTTGATAACTAAACCACTGAACTGAACTGAACTGAACTGAACTGAACTAAACTGACTAAACTAAACTAAATTGATTCTGAACTGAACTAAACTGAATTGAACTAAATGAACTGAATTGAACTGAACTTAACTAAACTTCAAGCATGCAAACATCAAATTCTAACTCCTAGGATCTTTTCATACATTCAGAAGTGTTAACTATTACTCCATATAGTTAACTAAACACAAGGTGAATTTCACCTTACCATGTGTGCACCCACATGCTCCTATTATTTAGGAATAACTGCAAATGTCAATTTCATGATTTATTTCATCCAAATAATTAATCTCATCCTAATCTTAGTGTTGTTGAACACATTCCAAGAATCTAGGAGATACATGAAATAATTAATGTTTAGGATTTGCAATTAAATGGCATCCTATTTCCAACATTTTGAAACATTCCAAAACCTTCTAGCATCAACATTCTATCTCTAGGTGCACTCCATTCAACTTCAATAAGTTCTATTTTCATTTGTGCATGTTTCTAGGTCATTTTTGCATATCACGCTGTATTTTCAAACAATTTATATTTCTTAGGTTTTGCATAAATAATCAATCTATTTCTTTAGCCCATTGCACTTAGATCATTTCATTTAGGAATAATTTCATTGTTCTTGCATTAGTTTGAGTGAACCACCTATATTTTGTGTGTGATCTATCTCTTTTCCTTTAGGTGAAAAACAAGAGAGTCATAGCATCCTAAACCACAAAAAAATTTGGTTCATTTTGGTGAACCTGCATATTGAACATTATCCTTTTTATTTTCATCTTCATTTACATCCTAGGAATCATTGCATTAGTTTTTCATTATTTTTGTGTCCTAGGGTTTACAACATTGCATTAGTGAATATCTCATATAGATTTCACTTTTGCACTTCAAAATATTAAAAATACTAAAATTATGCATTTGCATCTTAGTTTGGCATCAGAAAAGCATAAAAATCACAGAAATAGTTATTCCTGGACTCATTCACCACCCTGTGAAAATCAGTCTAGTTGTACTTTTTGAACTACATTTTCTAGCATTTTCTGGGCATTTTTTGCATTACAATTTTCTGCTATTACATGCTATCATACTTTCCATATTTAATGTTTTATTCTCTTTCTTGCATATTAGTTTACTTTCACTTCTTGTCATTGAAATCTATAGTGGACATGTCAAATTGTGCCTTTGGAACTAATCCTAATGACCTTGAGCTTCCTCATTCTCCTTCAACTCCTCATGAATATCCTCCTCGTGTTTTTGACATCATTGGAGAAGATGATGATAGCATGAATCAGTTCTTAAATGAATTCCTTGACAACCTTGAAGCTAGTGCAACCTTTTACCCATCTGTGAAGTCACAAGACCTTCCTACTATCTCATCTCATGATATTTTTGGTTACCCCTATCCTAAAACAAATGAAGGAACTAAGTTCCCCCAAATAGGTGGACCTAGTTCTTCTACACAACCAATTCCTCAACCATTCCATGATAACAAAGTTACAAACACTCCCATAAACCTTGAAGAAACTTGTGGCAAAGGTTTTACGTTTTAAGAAAACAAGGATGTGACACAACAATTAAACATGACAATCATCAAATTTTAGAACAAATACCAACAGATGAGAACACAACAAGTTTAGGATATCAAGATCCTCCTCATGACAACAAGCCTCCTTTTCAATATTGGAGACTTCGGGATGATGGCATGATGATCTTTGATTCCCCTCCCAACTTGAATGTACTCTTTCCACATGAACAACCTTATCAAGATTCCAATGACAATGATGCTAGGATCCCCATGTGTCCTTTTCCTCCCTCAATCCATAAAAAAGGTGAATCTAGTAAACACAAATGACCTTACAAATTGAAAAACTAAATTTTCCTCTCCATCCACCACCTGAATGTGAAAAGAAAATCCAAATGCTTTTAAATAGAGGTCTTATCCTATTACCACCTATGAATAGGTTGGTCATCTGTCCTAAAGATTCCAATGTACCTTATTGTAAATACCATTGTGTTCTTGGACACCAAAACTGATGCGTGTTAGACATTGAAGGAAATACTAAGTACCACTTTGATGACACCGACTATTATCCTATCATCCCATAAACACTACCAAACAACCTCATCATGCAATAGTTGTAGAATTTTCCATTCTCAATATTGCATGATCTTTCTCATCACCTATCTTGGCTCATTATTTCCTTACATTCAATGTTGCAAGATGTTGTTAGCCTTGTCCTAGCAATGCATTTGTCTCTATCCCTTAGTTGTGTTATTCACCTTCTGCTTATACCAATTGAGATTGAGAGGTGAATGACTTGGTTGATGGTCGACTTTCCTTTGTATTACTAGTATTTTCTTGTTCTTTCCTTTTATATGTGTGTAATGTGTTCCCCCATAATGTGTTCTCTCTCTCTCTACACTTCCTTTATATGTACCTTCATTCTTCTATATGTAGTACATCAATTTCATGTTTTCGAGCTTTTGTTTAGTGTTTTCCTTTTGGGGATGATGCAAAGCATTGAGATGCCCTATGTATCTTCCATGTTGACCTTAAAGGTCCCTTTTCCTTTTACTTTGTCTTTTTTTGTGTTTTCCTTTTGGGTATTATGTAAGGCATTAAGACTGAAATGTCTCCTTCATGTTGACCTAGAAGCTTTTTCTTTTCTTTCACCTTTTCATTTTCCTTTGCTTGTGTTTTCCTTTTGGGGATGATGCAAAGCATTGAGACTGCCATGTCTCTTCCATATTGACCCAAAACCTATTTTATTTTCCTTTTTCTTTGCTCTCTTCTCATCATTCTTCCAATTCTATGTATTTGGGGAATGATGATAGTTCCAAGATCTTTAATAAACAAATTGCAACAACGAACATACTAACCCCAAATCCATAGATCCCTTATGTTTTTGGTGTGTTCCTTTTTGGGTGCAACCCTTCTCTCTTTTGCTCATTTTTCCTTTGCATGACACAACCTTACTTGAAAACTTATGACTTGGCATTGAGCGGATTTCCAAGTTGGCTCTCATGTCTTGTCTTTTTGCATTTTTTATTTTATACTTTAAAGTAATTTCTCACAAAATGGTGTTTAGCAATTCCTTTAAAGTGGGGGCATACATTATCATTATTCATTTTGCATTTTTATTGGTTCTTAGTGTAGCCTTCTTGTTCCATACGATGCATTTTTTGCTTTGTGGATGACATTGGGTGTGATTTCTTTCATAAGTGTGATCTATCTTAGCATATTACATTCCTCTTGGTGGCCTGATGTGATGAACTGCATCCCCTAAGTTGTGAATTTTCTATTCTTTAATTGGTCCTCTCTTGGAGATATTAGACACTAAACATGAACTAATAAATAAGACTCCTTTGAACATATTTTTCATTTTACATTTTTTCATTTTTCATTTTTCATTTACATGGCCACCTTGCATAACATAGCTTGCATGCATGTGGTGCCATCCTGCATGTTCATGAGTTATAAGCATACAAATATTTTCTTGTCTCATGAAGCACGAACCGACATTCTCCTTTGTGGCACCTTATTAAATTTATAAGGAGGTATAACTTTCATATGGTTGAGTAAGAAGCCCATTCCATGGCATGAATTTCCCCATAGCCACCTGTGTGTTTGTAAGTACATACCAACCAATCATATGTTTCTCACCTTTTGGGATTTCTCGCCCAGTGGACAGCCATGAGTTGCATCACCCTAGAGTGAGTATGCTTTTCTTTTTCAAAAAAATAGCCTAGATCTTATCCACAACTAGTTGTACAAAAGATCAAAGCTTGATCCGACTTTTCCTTTTTCGCTTCCTTTTCTTTTTCTCTTTCAGATGTGTGTTCCTTTGTTATTATGTTTATTTTTCCATGGGATCTCCATCCTAGGGGCTTGATCTTCCCTCTTGATCATTGTTGTCTCATCTTGCTATCATAAGTGCATTTGCATCACTCTTATTATGCATGGATACTTTAGTGTGAGTTTGAAGCAAGTTCATCCTCTCACTAAAGTGGGGGCTAAATGTACCGTAGAAAAATGGATATTTTGATGTTTTCATGGTAATTTAGGTCTTTTTCCTATGATGCTTGGATTATTCTACTTAGATTTAATGTTTTAATGTGACTTATACATTCACATTAGGTCTTGAATATTCAAATTATTAACACTTTATGATGTCTTATGAAGGTGTTGTTAAGTGTTGTAACACATTTCTACCTTTTCTAGACTCTTCTTATAATTCATTTAAATATTCCCTTTTTATCCCTTACCAAGTATTGTTTTGAAGTGTTGTAAAGTCTTGTAAAAAACTTTCATGCTTTTCTATGCTTGTGACCACTAATTACACCTTTCTTATACTTTATTTGCCCCTTTATGCCCTTTATAGGCCTTAATTAACTATGTTTTTGAATATAAAGCTGACAAATAGCATTAGAGACAACTTAATTCCTAACACCCACTTACATGCCTTGAGTAGGACCCATTTGCCATGGGTGGTGAATGAGTCCCTATTAGCACAAAATTCAAAATAAATTCAAATTTCTTTTAGGTTCTTATTCATTAAGACCTTAGGTTGGCCTGTGATGTATTTTTGGAAAATTAGGTTATAATTGTGTATAAATAAGTGTTTTTCTATCCATTTCGAACCCGATTCATTCATGCATTCAATCCATCATAGCATTCAAGTATTCTAGCACCCTTAATCATTTAATCAAACAATTATCAAGCATCTTGGAGCAACCATTGATATATCTTCAGACATCAACAACAAGGGTTTGGTGAGTTTATGACACTTGCATGTTATTTGTTAATCATTCCTTTCTCATTTCATTTCTTTATCAAGGGTTTGATTACCAAAGTTGGATTTGACCAAGGCAAATCCCTATACTCTAACCCTTAACCATTTTTCCCCTCTTTGCATGTGTGTTTGTAGGTCTTGTAGGAAGATTTTTCAAAGAGATAGGTGTTGAAAAGTGGTCAAAAAGTCATCAAAGCTATTCAAGTCAACATAATATCTATTTCAAGCTTGGAGACATCATTCAACCCATTTTCTATAGATTTGGTTCTATCAACTTGACAAGAAGACAAGTGTAGATCTGGACACACAGTTGACTTCAGAATTTGTAGATTTCTATAGGTGGATTGATTTTCCATCAGTGGCAAATGAGTCCCACTTCTAGGCTAGAGTAAGTGTTTTATGAGGTTTTTAGTTCTTGAAATGTCCTGAAACCTATTTCAATGAAATTTGCTAGAACCTAGACTGATTCACCATCTATGGCTAATGAGTCCTAGTGGTCATCAATAGTGATTTCTAAAACATTCCAGAACCTTCCAACATTATCATTTTATCTCCAAGGGCACTCCATTCAATTTCAAAAAGTTCTTTTTTCATTTGTGCATGTTTCTAGTTAATTTCTACATATCACACTATGTTTTCAAACACTTCATATTTCTTAGGTTTTGCAAAAATAATCAATCTATTTCTTTAGGTTTTTACAATAGTTTGAGTGAACTACCTATATTTTGTGTGGGATCTATCTATTTTCCTTTAGGTGACAAACGTTGATTGACCAAGAGAGTCATAGCATCCTAAACAACACAAATCTTTGATTCAGTTACCTCGTACGGTGAGGCTCAAAATTTGGTTGTCCTTCTTCTAATTAGGCCTAATGGTGCAAGTAAGCTTAGTACTAGTAGGGTTCTTTTGTTCTATGGAATCTACTCTCATTTCAATGCTTCAAACACATCGTACAGGGCCTCAAAAAATTGTTCTCGGCATAAAAATCATTCGCAATTGCATACAACAAATTTATCCCACTCACTAGGGCTATTAGGTATGATACATGAAGATATTAGACCTTCAAGCACTCCCACATGTTCCAAACTCCACCTCCTACATCTGTAGGTTTGGGAAACCAAAATATAGATCAACATGAGTCATTCCACCAAGTCTTAGGAGTTTTTATCAGTGGAATGGAAAGATATACATTTTACTTTCTCACTAGTTACCCTACCTAGGGTTTAGACTAGTCTTAATAAAAATTAACACAACTTACTCAAATCATAATGAAATTACATGAAATAAATACCAAATGAAATTATATTCACTGCCCTATCATCCATAATTGATTTTAGTTCATCACTAAACTATACAAACCCGTACAACTCAAGAGAGGAGCCAGGTAACATTTAGAAAATGCAGAAAATGAAACTTTTATTGCTTCAATCTTCAAGAACTTCAACAACAACCTCCTCTTCAACCATAAAATTCCTTTTTAACCACTTACCAACATTTTTCTAATAGTTACTAACTACAATTCAAATTATAGACTGACTAAACATCATTATGTCCACTTTTAAGACAAAATGTGCAAAAGTTGCTTGACAACATTATGTAACTTTGCTATTTTTTGAACTTAGACTCTACCATTCACATAATGAACCAAAATAGATCCCAACACACATGAAATTTCCCAATGAGACCTTATTACATGATAAAACACCAAATAAAAACAAAATTCCAACTTTTGACCACTTGGAGGCATGAAGACCTATGCATGCCACTACACCATACTCCTGGGGAAAAGAAAACTCAAGTTCCACTTGGTAAAGATAAGATACATTAAAAATAGGAGAAATGGAAACTCTAAGAGGAAGTTATATCTCATATGCATTCTCTCAAAAATTGTGCACCACTTTACATGGCCCTATATTCTTCATTTTTAGTTTAGAGCATTGCCCTTTAGGAAATATTTTCTTCCTCAAATGAGTCAAGACCAAGTCTCCAACCTTGTAGTGAACCTCTCTCCTTTTTAGATCAACATTGTGCTTATACGTGTCAACACTCTTTTGAAGATTCTCATTGACCTGTTGGTGGATTTCTTGCATAGACACAAAAAATTGTTCACCTTTAGCACTCCTTTCCATCCCATTGACATCTCTCAATTCAAACACACCCTTGGGCTGAAAACCATAAACAATCTCAAAAGGACTCTTGCCTGCACTTCTATTCACTAAGTCATTATAAGCAAACTCTACTTGAGGAAAAACTAGATCCCATTGTGTTGAATGCTCCTTTGTTAGACATCTTAGGAGGTTTCCAAGTCTCCTATTCACCACTTTGGTCTACTCATTACTTTGAGGACGATAGGTAGAACTAAAACTCAAATTTGTGCCAAGTTTCTTCCATAATGTTCTCCAAAAATGACCAAAAAAATTGCTATCCCTATCTGATACAATGCTAAGAGGAAAACCAAGGATTCTTACCACACATTTGAAGAAGATTCATGCAATGTATGAAGAATCATTCATGCTCTCACAAGTTATAAAGTGTTCCTTCTTAGAAAACCTCTCCACAACAACATACACTGAATCAAAACCTCTTTTAGCTCTAGGAAACCCCATCACAAAATCCATGATAATTGATTTCCTAGGTCTATTAGGGATGGGAAAAGGTTAATAACCCTACATTAGTGCTAGATCCTTTGTCCCCTTTACAAATAGTGAACTTGTCTAAAAATTTCCTCACATCAGTTTGCATTTTTGGCCAATAGTAGTGCCTCTTCAACTACTCCAAGGCCTTATCAAGACCAAAATGACCTGCAAGGCTGCCACTATGCTTTCCTTTGATTAAGTTATCCCTCATTGAACATTTATAAATTCATAATTGTGCCCCTTTGAACAATAGATCATCTTGGATCAGAAAATTAAGCCATTTTTCTTGATTCCTACTACAAGGTTGCCTACAACTTGCATAAATATCTTGGAAATATGCATCTTCAAGATACATACCTTTTAAAAAATCCACTCATATGCTTTTCAATTGAATTTGCTACACCACAAGAGCTCTTCTACTTAATGCATCTACCACCTTGTTAGATTGCCCCTTTTTATGCTTAATGGTGAAAGTAAAACCTTGTAAATATTCAACCCATTTCACGTGCATATTACTAATTTTATCTTGACTATTCAAAAATTAGAGGGAATGATTGTTAGTATACACTATAAAATCCTTAGGAAGTAAATAATGTCTCAATTTCTTTAATGCTTGCACCATTGCATACATTTCAAGATCATAGGAAGAATACTTTTTCTTAGCTTCATTCAATTTTTCACTCAAAAAGATAATAGGTCTATTTTCTTGACTTAGGACAACACCTATAGCATGGTCACTTGCATCACATTCAATGGTAAAAACCTTATCAAAACTAGGAAAATTCAATATGGTATGCTCAACAACCTTCTTTTTCAAATATTCAAAACTCCTATCAGCTTGACTAGACCAAACAAACTTCTTCCTTTTATAACCTTTCATTTGTATTAATCATAGGAGCACAAACATGACAAACCTTTTATGATTTTTCTATAAAAACTAGCGAAACCATGGAAACTCCTTACCTCAGCCACTGATTTAGGTGTAGGCTAGCTTAGGATAGCCTCAACCTTACTTGGATCCATCTTGAAAGTGTCATTGGTGACCAAAAAACCAAGGTTAACCAACTCTTTTTTCAACAACTCACACTTCTTGAAGTTTATCATTTTTTTTTCTTTATGCAAGCTCTCAAAACCAAATCTAAATGTTGCAAATGCTCTTCTTTAGTTTTGGTAAAAACAAGAATATCATTAAGATATACTACCAAAAACTTACCAATGAAAGGTTTGAGCACTTCATTCATCAAGCACATGAAAGTAATAGTGGAATTTGACAAACCAAAAGGAAATACAATCCATCCATACAAACCTTCAATTTTCTTGAATGTTGTTTTCCACTCATCACTAGGTCTGATTCTGATTTGATGGTAACCACTCTTGAGATCACTCTTGGAAAAGTAGCATGCACCACCCAAACAATCCATTAGGTCTTTAATTCTTGGAATAGGAAATCATACCTTAGTGTGATCTTGTTGATGGCCCTAGAATGAATGCACATCCTCCACTCACCACCTTTCTTTGGTGCTAGAACTATGGGAACTGCACAAGGACTCAAACTCTCCCAAATCAACCCCTTATCAAGTAATTCTTTCACTTGACTCTTAATATCTTCATTTTGTTGTAGAGTCATCTTGTAAATGGATTTTTTGGAAAAAATAGCCCCTGGAATGAAATCAATATGGTGGCTAACATCCCTCATAGGTGGAAAGGTGTTGGGAATCTCATCAACCACTATTTCATCATATTTCTTCAAGAATGTTTTCACCTCTAAAGGAAACTCCTCTTTCTTTTATGATGCCATGATAGTTTTAGGCCTTACTATGATGCCAAAACCCATATTCTCCTCTTCCAAGGTCTTTATTAACTCCTTTTATTTGACCAAAAATACACTAGGCCCTACTTGAGAATCTAGGCTTTCATCTTTCAATGGTGTGAGGGTGTAAGATGTTGCAAGTATGAACATACTTGGTGGTGTTGTCATTGATGTTTCCATTGATGTCAACATAGTTTAGTATATTGTAGATTGTACATGTATATTTGAGATATTTTTGAGATGTTGTGAGTACATGGAGCTACCCTTATGATGTTGCAGATGTGCTGAATTGATGAGTTTCCAATTGCTTTTGAGAAAATTAATAAAGAGAGAAGTCATAGTTGTGAATGTGTTTAGAATGTGCTCTAGTATATGCTCTACATTTCTCTTGTGTTGATCCTATGCTTGTGTGGATCTAAAGGGTTGTTTTTTGATGATCTGATGGTGATATCTACTATTTTTTTAGCTTATGGTTTGATGAAGTGTGAAAGTTGTGTTCACCCATATGTGAACCATTCTGGAAGAGTTAGCTTTTTGTGACTGGGAGAAATGTTTCTACTCCATAGTCATCCATTTTTCTATTTTAGGTCTTATGGATTTGGAGTGTGTCTTATAATGGTGTTCTCTTGGTTTTGGCAAAGATGTGTATGGTTTGGTGATCTGAAAGTCAAGTTTAAGAGTTGTTGTATGTGTTTGCACAATCTAGATGGACTGATCGAAGGTGTTCAATGTTTGAAGATTTTTGCACTTGCTATAGATGTATCTGAAGGAACTTGAGACATGCTATCATGCACAATGAGGTGCTTTGTGTCGTCTGTGTGCTATCTTCTTATTAGGAAGCATGTACATCAGATAGTGAAAATTTCATTATCAAAGGGAAACTTTAAGCATTTATGCACGACCAAAGGGATTGCATTCATGGAATGAAGCCATGGATAGCCTATCTTTACATGAAATTGGTCTGAATATAGGATGATGGAGAATGGAGTATCTAATGTTTTTGGTCCTATTTGTAAACGAAGGGTGATCAATCCAATTGTAGGGCAAGTGAAACCATTATGTTTCTTGATCAATGATTTTTATTTATTATACATATCTTGATAGAGCTCATGCAAAAGTAATAATTCTTCAGTGATCACATTCTCTCCATAGACAAGGTCTATTAATATCCCATTAGCGGGCTTATCATAGACTCGTTCGGCTATGTAAAGAGGTCCATTAGGTGCATGTTTAAGTATATCTTTAGAGGAGAAATCAATGCCAAGAGGGTTCTTAGTTTGTCCCTTATGAGGAATGACATTTATTACCCCTACCATGTAATCCATAAGATCATTTTCTATACAATCATGTTGAATAATGACATTATTATCACCATTTGTATCAACATTCATCACATCATTCTTTGTAGTTTAGTTGGATTTGACAAATGAAATACTATGATTAGGCATAGGTTTGGTAAAGATTTTGATGCTTTGGTTGGGAGGGGAAACATATTTATTTCCTTGATCATTAACACCTCCAATAAAAAGATAACCTGAATTAATGAGGTCTTGCACAAGATGTTTAAGACGCTTACAGTATTTTGTATCATGTCCATTTTGTAAATGATAATGGAAGTAAGAATTTGGTCTATATCTTGTGGGTACTAGTTTATTAGGATTAGGTGCTTTAACATTGGGTGATGTAATCATCTTCTATTCTATGAGTTGTGACATTGTGTTATGAAGGGTATTGGGTAAGGGAGCAAATTGTCTTTTCAAGTCACCATAGCTAAAGGGTATTGTAGCTTTGATAACAACTACTTGGTTATTGACATTCTAAGTTATTTTCTAAGGGGGGTTGAATTGAAGGAAACCTTTTTTTTATTTTATAAAAGGTTTGGAAATTTTTTGGTTTGTGGTGTTAGACTTCTTAGTTTGGTTATAAGTGGAATCTGTATCATGACCACTAACTAAAATTTGATAAGCATGGAGGAAGTACAAAAATGCATGGAGGAAAAGAATTTCATGGTGAGCTTATCTTGCATCTTTATTTGTAATTTTTTTATGAACATATTTTGAAGGTGAGGATCAAGAACCTTGAGATTGATTTGGGAATAAAGTGATTAATAGCGTGAGATAAAGTCAGATATCTTTTCTTCTTATTTTTGCTTGCATCTCATCAAATCGGCCAAGGTCATCTTAGGAGTCATATGTACTTGGAAATTTTTAATAAATCCCTCAACCAGTTCATTGAATGAATGGATTGAATTGTTTGGTAATGAAGAGAACCATTCCAAGGTGGTATCCTTCAAGGACCTAGGGAAAAGCTTGGCCAAAAGTTTATCTTCAAGGAAAAAGTCACTACAGAAGACAATATAAGCATTAACTATTGGATGTTGTGGTTTTTTTTTATATGTGTTCATCATTGATGTCAACATTATTAGCATTAATGCATTTGAAGCTGTATATGTCAAGGATATTGAGAAAATTGTATTAAAGAAATGAATTGTAGGTTGTTAGTGGTGAAATGAAGTATTGTATGTCAGAAATTAATGTATGTTGTTGATTATAGGTTGTGGACTAAATATTTTGTTTCTAAGTGTATATAAATTATCCATGTTGAGTTTTAGAGATCCACGTGAAGATTTGATCATGTTATGAAGATTCTCATTTTGATAGTTTTTTTGTTTCTTTAGTCGGTGTTCCTAATTGAAGATGATGTTATTTCAATTAGTTCAATTGTTGCAGATTCTTCTCTTGTGATTCATGATTCTTGTGGATGTTTCTAGATTGTGCTCTATCTTTGTTTCACATCTATGTTGATCATTGTGCTCATGGTTGGTAATTTTCTCTTGTGTTTTCATTTTTTTCTTGTTCTTGGCCAACATAGTATTTAGCATGTTGTGGATCTTTGAGGATAAATTAATTGAAGTGCCTTCATGCTGGAGATGTTGTTTGGGTCCTCACTAAGTTGTTATTGAGCTTGGTTGATTCACATTGATAATCTTTAATGCTTTGGGCCGGCAATTATATTTGTTTTATTATTTCTTTGTAACCAACTTCTAGCGATGAAATTTCATGTTGTGGATATATAAGAGTGATTGTTTATTCAAATTGAAGTGTGTAAGTGTGTGTAAGAGGGTGAAAGAAGCTATGAGTGTATGCTAGAGTGTGCTTATTCACATGTATGTGTGAATATCATTCGAAGGCAGAGTAGAGTGTGAAGAAGTGTGTAGAAGAGTGAAGAATTATTTATGCACTTAATTGGAACTATAATCAAGCATTAGCAGATGCTATTTTATTATTTCAAAATCCAAATGGTTGTAATTTGATTCTTTCTATAAGACAGTGTGTCTTCCTTGGTAATTGAGTAGTGAGCTCTAGGCAGTGTTCCTAAATGCATGTGCATTCCCAATATTTCATTTTCATTATACTTTTAACAAGGTATAATCTTGTGGACTGACCTCCACTGTGGTTTTTCCCCTAAAAGGGTTTCCACATAAAAAAACTTTGTGTTATGTGTTTTTCTAATGTGTTGATGATTTATGTTTTCATGGTTAATAATGATATTTGAGAATAAGATTAATAAGTTGAATAAGTTTTTAATTTTTGTGACAACTAATTCACCCCACCTCTTAGTTGTCTACCCTTGTGTTGCTAACAATTGGTATTAGAGAAAGTTGCTTGGAAGAATTTTAAAAGCTTCAGGTTATCCAGGATGGAAAGTTACAAGAAGGATAGTCTGAGATTTGATGGAACAAATTATTCTTTGTGGAATACTTAAATGGAGTGCCATCTAAGATGCATTGGTGAAACCTACTGGAGCATTACAAGTAATATGTATATTATTCCACATCATGGTCCTACTACTTCTACTGAGATCAAAGATGTTGAGTATAATATCCAAGCTAAGGAAGCCTTTTTGAGTGCTTTGACTGATTCTAAGATGACAAATGTTATGGATCTAAAGACTGCTCATGAGATCTGGAAAAAATTGGAAACCTTGTATGAAGGTGATGCTAATGTGAAGATTGCTAAGTTGCAGAGTTTAAAAGGGAAATATGAAAGGTTGAGAATGAGCAATGATGAGAACATTAATACTTTCATGCAAAGAGTGAATGAACTTGTGTGTGGTATTAGATGTGCTAGTGGAAAGATAGATGAATCTAAGATCATTGGTAAAGTGCTTAGATCCCTACCCGATTCTTACAAAGTCAAAGCTAGTGCTATTGAAGAGCTCTAGACTATAACAAAATAACCAGAGATATGTTGGTTGGTAAGTTGACTAGTTTTCAATTGAGTGAATTTGGTGATACCCTTCCTAAGGTTGAATCTACATTTAAGGCTACTAATTTGGGAAGAGATAGACAAAGATATGATCTAGGTGAGATCTCATCTAGAAAGACATTCAAGTATGAGGATTAAATTAGACAGATTGAAGAAGAAAGAGAGCTAGAAGAGCTGGAAGCACTTACTGTCAAAAGAGTACCAAGAGGAAAAGGTAAGTATGAAGGAAAAATACCTCTTAAATGTTTTTCTTGTAATAAGATAGGTCATTTTACATCAAGATCTCTAGAAAAATACCTCTTAAATGTTTTTCTTGCAATAAGATAAGTAAGTTTGTAATCTTGGGAAAGTATGATGGTGGTGTTGTGAGATTTGGTGATAATACAGTTGGTGTGATCCATGGAAGAGGATGCATTTCTCTTGATGATAAGCATAATATTGATGATGTTTTGTATGTGGAAGGCTTGAAGCATAATATTTTGAGTGTTAGTCAAATGGTTGACAAGGGATAAAATCTAAAATTCAAGGATGGAAAGTGAAGAATATTGAGTTCTAGAAATGAAATTGCATTAGGTACAAAAACAAAACGTAATATCTATCACTTGAGTGCTGCTAGTAAAATTTGTTTGATCGCTCAAGTTGATGTAAGTTGGTTATGGCATAGGAGATTGTGTCCTATTAACTTTGATAATATTGTCAAGATAAGTTCCACTAAGGTTGTGAGAGATCTACCTAAGTTGGTGAAACCTACTAATGCAATATGTAAGGAATGTCAGTTGGGAAAGCAAACTAGGATTTCATTTCAGAGTAAAAAGCATTGTTCAAATGAATTGTTAGAGCTTGTGCATACTGATGTATGTGGTCCCTCTAAGGTCAAAATTTTACAAGGTTACAGGTATTTCATGTTACTCATCGATGATTATTCTAGAATGGTATGGGTTACTTTCTTAAGGGAGAAATATGAAGCACTAGAAAAGTTCAAGATCTTTAAAGCTATGGTTGAGATAGAGATAGTTTTGAAGATCAAATAGAGGTGGTGAAGTCACTTCTGGTGAATTTAATTCTTTTTGTGAAGAATATGGAATAAAGAGACAATTATCTACACCAAGGACCCCTCAGCAAAATGGAGTAGTGGAAAGGAAGAACATAGCAATTGAAGATGTTGCTAGAACAATGAAGCTTGAAGGAAATGTCCCTCATATCTATTGGAGAGAAGCTTTGAGTACTATTGTGTACACACTCAACCGAGTACAAATCATAGGTGATACTAGTAAGACCCCTTTTGAGCTATGGACTGGTCAAAATCCCACTGTTAAATACTTCAAGATATTTGGAAGCAAATGTTATATTAAGAAAGATGAAGACATAGGGAAGTTTGATGCTAGGAGTGATGAAGGTATCTTTCTAGGCTATTCTACTAAAAGCAAGGCCTATCGGTGTTACAATAAAAGATTGAAGAAAATGGTTGAAAGTGAAAATTTTGAGGGTAATACGACTTAGGTACACCATCCATAACCTCTGGATATGACTCTGATTATTAGGATAATAGTATAGACAAAGGAAAGCAAATTCAAACTGCAAATCAAGTGTAAATCAAGAACATGAAGGAGAAACTAGTGAAAGAGTAGAAGAGAGATCAAAAGAGCCTGAAGTTGAAGAACACCCTAAGAAGACTTTGAGGTATGTAATATTGAATCATTCAGAAGATCAGATTATAGGTGATAAGAAAAAAGGTGTGCAGACTAGGAGAAAGATTGCCGAAGAGTATTGCTTGATTTCAAAGACTTATCCTACTAGTGTGAATCAAGCATGTAAAGATGAGAATGGGGTTGAAACAATGAAAGAAGAGTTAAAATAGATTGAAAAGAATGATACATGGATTCTTGTTCCCAGACCTGAGGATAAGAATGTTGTTGGAACTAAATGGATCTTTAGAAACAAACTGAATGAGCAAGGTGAAGTGGTTAGAAACAAAGCAAGACTAGTATGTAAAGGATATTCACAGATGGAAGGAATTGATTTTGAAGAGACCTTTGCCCTTATTGCTAGAATTGAAGTTGTAAGATTATTTATTTCCTATACTACTCACAAGAACTACAAATTTTATCAGATGGATGTCAAATCAGCTTTTCTAAATGGTGAATTGGAAGAAGTGTATGTTGAGCAACCTGATGGATTCTAGTTGACTGATAAGGAAGATATGGTGTGTCAGTTAAAGAAAGCATTGTATGGACTCAAGCAAGCCCCTAGAGCATGGTATACTAGATTGGATAAGTATTTGTTGAAGCTTGGATTTAACAAAGGTACTATTGATAGTAATTTTTATTTCAAGATTGATCATAATAAAGATTTGATTGTTGAAGTCTTTGTTGATGATATTGTTTTTGGAGGAGATGATGGTTTGTGCATGAAGTTTGCTGACAAGATGCAAAATGAATTTGAGATGTCTATGATTGGTGAGATGAAATTCTTTTTGGGCTTTCAAATTTCTCAGTTAGATAAAGGAATTTTTATATCTTAGTTGAATTATGTGAAGGAATTGCTGAGAAGTTCAGTATGGAAGATTCAACACTAGTTGGTACACCCATGGTGACAGGATGCAAGTTAAAAACAAAAGATGATTCTCTAAAAGAAAATCAGAAAATATACATATTAGTGATTGGTGGATTGTTGTATTTAACTCAAACTAGGCCTAATATCATGAATGTTGTATGTTTTGTTGCAAGATTTCAAGCTAATCCAAAGGAATCTCATGTGACTGTTGTGAACAGAATTTTCAAATACTTGAAGGGAATTGTTGATCCTGGCCTATGGTATCCTAAATATGATGATCTTACTTTTATTTCTTTTACTAATGTTGATTGGGTAGGAGATGTGAATGAAAAAAAAAGTACTAGTGGTGGAGCATTTTTCTTGGGTAAGAAGCTAATTTCATGGTTAAGAAAGAAGAAAAATTCCATTTCCTTGTCTATTGCAGAGGCCAAATAAATTGTTGCTGCTAATAATTGTACTCAATTATTATGGATGAAGTAGATGTTGAAGGATATTAGAGTTGTATATGATGAGCATATTGCTATATTTTTTGATAATTCAAGTGCTATTAACATTTCCAAGAATTTGGTGCTACATTCAAAACAAAGCATATATCTATCAAGTTTCACTTTTTGAGGGAGAAGGTAAGTGAAAAGGAAGTCAGATTGGAGTATGTCCCTACTAAGGAGCAGATTGCAAATATCTTTACCAAGCCATTTACTAAGGATACTTTTGAGTATCTCAGAGGGAAGTTAGGGGTGATTACCCATCCTAATCAAAACTAAAGATTCATTGCATTGCATCAATCTGTACATTTCATAGTCATATCTTGCTTCAGATTGATGTTGTGGTGGCTGCTACTTAGGGGGAGTAGACAGATGTTCAAAAATTTAGATATGTGGTTCAGAGCTTAAATATATTTGTCATTGATATCAAAGGGGGAGAAGAGTTATGTGAAAAATTGGGATTATCTTAGGAGAAGAGCCTTGTGGAGAGAAATATTCTGTGAAATTTTTGAGGTGAAGATGAGTCAAATCCTATGGGGGAGTAAGTGTCAAGAGTTAGTTGTGTTGATGGTGTTTTTCACATCATGTGCTGCCATCAATTCCAAAGGGAGAGATTGGTGGATGTTGTGGTTGTGTTGCTGATATTTGGTTGTCATTGATGTCAACACTATTAGCATTAATGCATTAGAAGTTTTATATGTCGAAGATATTGAAAAAAATATAAAGAAATGAGTTGCAGGTTGTCAATGGTGAAGTGAATTTCTATATGTCGCTAGGTTTTGTACTTTTTTTATCAAAGGTTGTGGACTAAATGGTTTGTTACTGATTGTATCTAGTTTATCCGTGTTGAGTTTTAGAGATCTAGGTGAAGATTTGATCGAGTTGTGAAGATTCTCATTCTGATAGTTTTTCTGTTTCTTTAGTCAGTGTTCCTAATTAAAGATGATGTTATTTCAATTAGTTTAGTTGTCATGGATTCTTCTCTTGTGATTCGTGATGCTTTTGGATGTTTCTATATCATGCTCTATCTTTGTTTCACATTTGCGTTGATTGTTGTGCTCGTGGTTGGCGATTTTCTCTTGTGTGTTGATGTTTTTCTTGTTCTTCGCTGACATTGTGTTGAGCATGTTCTAGATCTTTGAGGAGAAATTAATTGAAGTGTCTTCATGTTGGAAATGTTCTTTTGGGTCCTCATTAAGTTGTGTCCAACCTTGGTTGATTCAGATTGATAATCTTTAATGTTTTGGGATGACAATTATATTCATTTTATTATTTCTTTATGGCTGACTTGTAGCGATGAAATTTCTTGCTGCGGATATATAAGAGAAATTGTTTATTTGAATTGAAGTGTGTAAGAGTGTGTAAGATGGTTCAAGAAGCTATGAGTGTATGTTAGAGTGTGCTTCTATGTGTGTATGTGTGAATATCATTTGAAGGTAGAGTAGAGTGTGAAGAAGCATGTAGAAGAGTGAAGAATTGTTTATGGACTTAATTGGAACTGTAATCAAGCATTATCAGATTCTATTTTCTCAGTTCAATATTTGGATGGTTGTAATTTGATTCTTTCTATAAGATAATGTGTCTTCCTTTGTAATTGAGTAGTGAGCTCTAGGTAGTATGCCTGAATGCATGTGCATTCCCCATATTTCATTTTCATTATACTTTTAACAAGGTATAATCTTGTGGACTGACCTCCATCGTGGTTTTTCCCCTAACAGGGTTTCCACATAAAAAATATTGGTGTAATGTGTGTTTCTCATGTGTTGATGATTTATTTTTTCATGGTTAATAATTAGATCTAAGAATAAGATTAATAATTTGAATAAGTTTTGAATTTATGTGACAACTGATTCACCCCCCCTCTCAATTTCCTACCCTTGTGTTTCCAACATTTACATGGTTAGAAGGATCTCCCTTCCATCCATATTTGTCAAATATAGGCACCTCTACACCTTTTATAATCGTTTTTCACAATATCTCTAAGGAAAATGGGATTCTTTTGACATAATATGTAGGTGGACCATTTTTGTTTTGGTTGATGGTGGAAACTTGCTTTTGAAGGCATGAAACGGTTTCTTAAAGTTGATTTATGAGAGGATCATTGCTTATGTTATGAGATGGAGGCGAAAAAGGTGAAGGGGTGTATGTGTTTGAAGGATAGGTGAATGGGATACTTATAGGTGGTAAATTGGTAGAAGATGTGACATGTGATGCCACAAAGGTACTAGGAATGCTAGTGGAAATACCTAGGGAATAAATCATATTACTAGTTGGTTTCATTGTTGTTGTGACTTGAGGGTTGCTATAGGTAGGAATTGAGGCTATTTTTGTGAGAGGAATAATTTAAGTTTCTCCTTGGCTTGTAACATTGCTTGTAGATAAAGGACAACTTGTGGTTGAGGGGAGGTGTTTTCCAAAGATTTACACTATTTTTTTCATAAGTTCAAGCCCATATTCACTTTCTATGGTAGGGATTGTGGTATCTGAATTGTTGTTATTTTCTACTTGATGTTGTAGGTTTGCTAAGTCTTCATGAATGTGAATGACATTTTCTTGCAGAACATTTTTAGTCCTTGTTTCAACATTCATGACACTACTTGAAGGTAAAGAGTTGTAAAAGATAGGGTCCATACCTAGTGTACTAGTGTCAATACGTTAGGAGTGGAAGATATATATTATCCAAGATCCACAACGATTGTGCTATCATGGGATGACATGAGTCTCACACTTCATCTCACTATAGCATTAGCAATAGGACACAAAGTACTCATGCAAGGGCTACTAAATGCAAGATGAATACAAATGCAATATAAGCTAAGAACAATGAAATGACTACAATAGAAATTCTAGAAACTAAAATAGAAAAGCTATAAATAGCAAAAAAAAACTCAGAAATAGTGCTTTAAATGCTAGAAAATGTAGTGAAAATTTTGCACTAGGACTGATTCACCTAGGGTGGCAAATGAGTCCCAGTAGGGTTTTTTTTCAAAAAAAAAAGAAATTTTAATTACTTTTTATGTTTTTGTTATATTGTATGATCTGAATCCTAAGTGCAAATGCAGATTTTTCATTAATTGCAATGAAATGAGATGCAAAAATGCAAGCTATATGAACTTTTACTGATGCAAAATTTGAAAACCCTAGAAATCCAATTATTTAATGCAAATACTAATGCAATGTTAATGTAAGCAAGATCTAGGATGATGATGCACTCCAAATAAGAATTATGATGTTCTAAAGGTAGGTTCACCAAAATTGAACCTATGGAAAAGGGGGGAAAGAGTGCTATCATATGGTTTAGGACATAGAGCACACCCACTTCCACTAATTCCACTCAAGGATAACCCTAGAGATATCAATGTATTTAAAAGAGAAAGAGATCTTGGAATAAGGTTGCCTTAGGGGCTAAATATAAACTAATGAGGTGTTCACCACCAAGTAAGAACTTGGAAAGACAAATGAAATGCAAGATGAAATGATTAACCCTAATTGATGCAATGCTTCACAAAATGACCTAGAAAAATGTGTAAAACTAAACAGAATGTGTGCACTTAGAAACTTGATGATGACTAGAAATAATTCTGAAATGCTAGAAAATTTTAATTTACTGTTGATTGGGAGTCATTCACCAAGCTAGGCGAATCAGACTAGAATCTAGGTTTTTGTGTAAAAACAAGAATCTGGGAACTAGGTATCTGAAATAGTCAAGACCTAAATTTTGACCTAAACTGGGACTCATTTTCCAAAAGTGGCGAACCAATCCAGTTAGGGTTCTCTAGAATTTGAAGGGCTGGATCTCCTCTTCTCGTTCTGCTCAATCTTCTCCTCTAGGTTTCTAGAACCAAATCTCTATAAATCAACATGTAGGTGTTCTCGAATGTTCTCCAATGCTTGATGGAAACTTTGACAACTTTTAGGAACTTTTAAAACTTTCTCCAACTTTATCCTTAGAATTTATTCAACCTAGATCTATAAAACAAACACTAAAGAGAGAGAGAGAAATGTTGTTTTATTAGTGGATAGGGGTTTTCCTTGGTCGAACCCCATTTTGGTAAGCAAACCTTGAAATAGAATGAAATAGGAGAGGACAATGATAAATGAAAAAAATGTGATGTTGCAACTCACCAAACTCTAACAATGAAATGTTGCAAGCATGTATGAAGTTGCTCCAATGGATGTAGATCTTGACTCTTGCTTGAATAGGATAGATCTTGAATGCAATGCTAGCTTAAATCATAAAATCCTACATCACAATTGTTAGCTCCAAAACAAACATGATGCATGAAGACTTTGACATGATGCTTGATGCTTAAATAATGCTCTAAAATGCTCGATACTTTACCCTTGAATGCTCTTGTAAACACTTGAATGCTCTTGTGAACTTATTTTTCTATTCAGAATGTTCCTTTAGCTTGCTAGGTGTAAAATGAGTGAAAGAAACTTGTAAATTTATACTTATTTATGCTAGAATTCCCAAAATTACAACACTACAAGCTGATATCAGATCTAGGAGGATATAATCCTGCCAAGAATTTGAATTAATTTTAAATTTGAGCCACATGAGACTCATTCGCCCAAGGTGGAAAATGAGTCCCATTAGGTACAATGTATGGGAAAAAAATAAAAATATGCTTAGAAAGGTGTGAAACTAGGACCAGGAACCAAAAACCTAGGTGGGACTCGATCGCCCAAGGTGGTGAATGAGTCCCAAATCACTAAATCTTGGCCACACAAGTGAAAAATAGCTAAATTATGACTAGTTATTGATTTATGTCAGGATTATCCTTGAAATGATTCATTAAATGGGCTTGTGGATGTAAAATAAGGTTAATTAAAGCATAATAAATCCCAATTATTAATGACAACCCTAGAAAGTGTGAAATTTTGTTACAACACTTTGCAACACTTTAAATAAGGAAGAATTAAGGTTGAAAACAAATTTATTAGGTTTATTTAATTAATAAAACCTTAGAAAAGTGTGAAATTGTGTTACAACACTTGAAAACACTTTAGTAAGGTTCCATTTTAAGTTCATTACTTCACAAGGGTCCAATACCTAATGTGAATGTGTCAAACACATTACAACACTAAATCAAGGCCATATTAAGCTCAGTTTAACAAGGAGGGCCCAAACAAGCAAGGAAAAGTAGAAGGGATACTTTTCCCATTGCCACTATATATATATATATATATATAGAGAGAGAGAGAGAGATACATATAGATATATATTAATAGTAGCTCCAAAATTAAGATGCATTCTATTGTATTCAGCTAGAAAGTCAATCCTAAGACATTAATAATACAATTATATGAATGAATATATAAGTAATTCCAAGCATACAAATATATGAATGCATACAAATACACATGGGTTATTAAGAAAAAGGTCTAAGAAGACAAATACATTACTTTTTGTAGACATATGGTATGATCATCTATTAGGCAGTAGTCAAGGTGGTAAAATTTAATGACAAATATAAACCCTGAGAAATAACTAAAAATAGTAAATGAACACACCAAAAAAGACCCTCATTTACTTATAATATATAAAAAAGACTCTACGTAAATATAAATGTTAAATGCACAGTTCATGAAAATAACTATATGTAGAATGTAGAATGCACAATTCATGAAAATTTAAGGTATGAAGTAAAGAATATAGGATACAAAGTATTGCAATTTCAACATAGGTAAAATATTTAACAATAATTACTAACACATTTTATAGTAAATGAATGATACTATGTTGTATTCAACAACCATAGGATATAAATCTCAATAGAGATAAAACAATTTACAAACTTGGGTTTTTAGATATACTCACAAAAAATTAAGCAAGGGTTTCATGATAAAAATTCCTTAGCCACATGAATACAAAAATGGGTTTTTAGATAAATGTCAAAAAGAACCATGCAAGGGTTTCATGAGATTAACTTCTTAATCACACATATTCTGAAAAAATAAATCAAGGGTTTTTAGATATATGGCAAAAAATGCATGGGTTTGCACACATATGCTGAAATCCACATGGGTTTGTAGATTTATGCCCAAATTCACGTGCGTTATTAAGAAAAAGGTCAAAGTGGACAAATACACTATTTTATACATACATGTAAAACTCATGACGTTTCTCATCATTTTATCAAACAAAATCATTAAACTGTGGAGGGTTTACCAAACCGTGAGTGCATGGTAAAATGAAAAGTAGGAAATAATCCACCATCAGACTTGACAATGTACTTGACAATGTAAAACAACACATGGTGAAAAGGGCATGAAAGGGAATGATGAATCAAGTAAAAAAAAGTAGTAATCATTATTCAATTAGCAAAGAAACCCTTCACAAGTCCATAAAAATGTTGAATAAGAAGATTGATGAGTATACTATTATTTACATTTTTGAAGGAGAATGATGTTTTTCATTACCTCAAACCATGGAGAGAAAACACCATCACCCACCATTGAGAAGCTTCCAGCGTTTCAATGCACAGTGAAATGATGGAAATGAAAATTATGGGAAATAATCCATCATCGGACCCGACGTGCTTATGAAATGGAGTAAATGTGTGGTGGTGTCCAATGTTAATATTTGGTGTTTAATGTGTAGGTGCAAAATATTATGGCCTCTAACCTAAACCTCCAATGTTAACTCATGAATTAGACCTATTCACTTTTGACCTTATTTGAATGATAATGTTTTTATAATTGAACCCTAATAGTGACACAATTAGGAATGTTTTAAATATTATTTGGTGGTTATAGTGGTGGAAATTAGAAAATTTGGTGGTGTGTCACCAAAAGTTGTATAATCTTGAAGAAAGAGACAATTTTGCGATTAATATAGTCCTAATTTAGACACCCTCACATCAATCACCCTTTGAAAAATGCATTTATAAGCCCCTAATGCTCATGTTTTTTGTCTTTAAGGCCTATTCCACTCACAAATCACACAAATCCTGACAAGCAACATTTAAATCACTCCAATTTCGTGAAACCCACCAAAAAAATCCCTAGTGGGACTAAGTTTCCCAGGGTAGCAACTTAGTCCCTTTTGAGGTATTTTCCACTTTTGAGCGGGAAAATCACCGACCTAATTAAATTTTTTGAGGGATGTCAGCCTATGAAGTTAAAAAAATAAATAATTCAGTGTTAATACCTATAAATACATGTTTTTAGGTCATTTTTCATATCTCCTAGTCATTTTTACAAAGTAAATTCAAGATTCAAGAGCCAAATATCTTTCAGAAGAAGATTCATTAGTATTTCTACAACAAAGTTGAAGCTTTAGGGCAGCAAACTAGGGTTTTTGCAGGTCTTTAAGCTCACTTTTTGTTCAAGATCTCACATTGCAAAGGGTTGATCATGTATTCCTATGGTGAATCATGGATAAATCTAGGTTGAGGAGATGCAACTAGCCATCAAATCACACCTAAAGACTTGTTTTCAAAGTGTTTCCGTCTTCCATTTTCACTCTATCTTTAGATTTAAGGTTTGCATGTCATTTACATTCATTTGAAATGTTGTAGGGTTTCTTGGATTGAATTCTTGAATTATTCAAGTTCCATTTATGTATTTTATTCTAACACATTAGAATAGGGTTTTGTCTTACTTTGGATTTTCCTAGTCTTAGACACACTTAGGGCTAGGGTTTTATGCAGATTTTATCTCTTCCAAAGTTTAAATACCAACTATGGGTTTGACCTTGAGGAAAAACCCACATTAGAAAACAAATCATCTTCTATTTTGTAGGGTTTTTCAAAGATTCAAATATGGATTTCCATCAGAAAACAAAGTGTAGACTATGGGCTTTTGTTTCCACTTTCAGATTTGCAAAAAATCCAAAGTGGACTAAGTCACCCATAGTAGTGACCTAGTCCCAATGCACTGATTTATTAGGAATTTTTACAGTTTCATATACCCATTTGGCAAAAACAACTTTCTAGGCAGTCTCCTTGATCTAGGACTAAGTTGCCCAGCTTAGTGTATGTGTCCTAGTTGGCTCAAAAATTAGATTTTCTAGAATTTCAGAAGTCTATGTAATCTCCAGTTATCTCTTCATCAATTTCTAGATGCACATTTTTTGTTTTTCACCTTTATTTTGTTCTTTATTGCATTCATTTCATCTTTCTACATATCACATTGTGTTTTCCAGCACTTTGTGTTTCATAGGATTAACATGAATAAACAATTTCTCTTTTGGTTTGTTGCATTTAGACATCATAATTAGATACATTGAATCCCTCTTTACATTAATCTTCAATGTAGACATTAGCATTTTGGCCCCATTTTCATAGGAATAACATGAATTAATCTTCAATGTTTACATTGAATCCCTCTTTCCAGCACTTTGTGTTTCATAGGATTAACATGAATAAATAATTTCTCTTTTGGTTTGTTGCATTTAGACATCATAATTAGATACATTGAATCCCTCTTTACATTAATCTTCAATGTAGACATTAGCATTTTGGCCCCATTTTCTCTCCTTCTAGGTGAAAAACCTAGAAAAGTCAAGGAACCCTTGGGTAACCAATTTTTTTTTCCATATTTTGGTGAACCCAACTTTTGAACATTTTTTCTTTTGATTTCCAGAACATCCTAAGTTTCATTTTCATTATCATTGCATTAGGTGTTTCCTTGTCTGATTTGCATCCTAGGCTTTTCTAAATTGCATTAGTGAAAAGTTATTTAAGCTTGCATTATTGCATTTGATTTCCTTGCACAATAGTGAAATTTTGCATTTGCACTATAGATTTGCATGACCAGTATTGTATAGAACACATCAATATCCATCAAAAAATTCAGAAAAACTAAAAAAAAATTCCTCTGTTAGGACTAATTTTCCACCCTAGGCGACTTAGTCCTTGTCCACATTTTGCATCAGTATTTTCAACATTTTGTTTCCAATTTCTTCAATTATTGTTTGTTACAATTAATTTTTTGTTTTTGTTTAGTTATTTTTTATTACAGTAAAATCATTATCATTTGTATCATTTACTTTAATGGAAATTATAGATATACCATAAGATTTTTACAATGTTCATTTTCAACTTTAGTTTCTAGTTCATTTAGATCAGATTCCTTAGAAAAAACTAACAAAAACCTTACAACATCAAATGAACCAATAAAAATAGTACTTCATTTTAGGACAACTATATCATCCAAACCTTTTAGTAGTGATGACTCTGATAAGTTAGATAAATCTCTATAGGGCTTTCTCTCTCCAAGTTCATCCACTAAGGCTTGTGATGACAAGCCTAAACCATCCAACGATAACTTGTCTCACAAACCTTTTAGTAGTGATGAATTTGATAAGTTAGATGAAGCCCTTGAGAACTTCATCTCACTAATTCTATCCATTAACCTATTTGTTGTGGGAAACCTAAAAAACATATTTCAATGTAATTCAACCTCAACTTGTCCTTTACCCACCTTCACATCAAGCTCAACCTCCACCTAAACCTGAGTTTACCCTTTACCCATCGCAACATGGTGTTGTCGCACACAAACATTGCACTAGAAATAATCTACAACCACGACAACCCAATCCAACATCCTTACCTTTACCAAATACTAGTTTTCCTAGTGCTCCTTGCTTAAATTCACACCTTAGGGAGTACGATCTCATTGAACACCTTAAGAATACTCCCGTAAAGATATCCCTTTGGGATCTTCTTTAGAATTCACCAAATTATCATTCAATGCTTCAAATATCATTTTAAAAAATAGTGGTTCCTCCTGGTACAAACATAAATGATGTGGCAAATTTTATAAAAGGAATGAATGCAGTTAATGTAGACCTTACCTTTCATCAAAATGAGCTCCTTCCATTAGAATTAAGGAAGCAAAATGAGGCATTTATGATAATTTATCAATATAATACAACAGGCATCAAAAGAACCCTTGTTGAAAATGGCTCTACCCTCAATGTGTGCAGTGTAAAAATCTTAGATTGATTACGTGTGGATAAGTCACAAATCAAACCTAATTATGTATTTATTAGGGGATTTGACAATACTACAAAACAACTGCTCGGTGTAATCACTTTTCCTATAACAGTCAGAGTGGCTACCTTGCAAACTCCCATTCATGCCATGCCCTATGATTTCACATATAATCTTCTTTTGGGAAGGACATAGATTCATGAGATGCATGCGGTACCTTCTACCCTTCATCAAATAATTAAATATGTCTATAACAACAAAGTTAATCAAGTTGAAATAGACCCCGATCCTAAGAGTTGTTTACAACTTGAAAAAGGAACAACAAGTCCTCTAAACACATTAATTCCAACATATCATATTGAACCCCTTGAAGCTAGCAAACAAGAAGAAGAATATGTTTCCTAGAAATTGCTTGATGATGATTGGGGTGCATTGGAATTCACACCTTCATTTAAGGATGAATACATAATTACCCAAAATGAAGATGAAAATAAGACCAACCAATGGTTATGTCAACTCAAAATTTAGAAAAATCTTCCCCAATACCTACCCCATCCCCTTTGGAATAAAATACAACATACACAAAAAAATTTATGAAATAGATTAGCAACATCCTCCTAACCTGAAGGAAATGGAAAGACTTTATGGGAAAGGCTACTCGCAAGTGAAACAATTGGGATATAATGGTAAAGAATGATCAAGGCATTCAATTTCCTATAGAACCTAATACACAAGAAACAAATATTGTTTTGGGATATTCCTTTTCTAAGACAAAACAAGAAACTCAACAACCATCACTCAATATCAACACCATCACATGTAAACCAAGAACCAATATTATGCTAAAGTATTCTTAATTTCTCGATATGGAATGCCCACCATCATGGGAGTATGTTGAAAGTGATGAAGCCTTGAAACAATTGTTAGGAGCTTTTGATAAGGTGTCTTCTTCCAATAGAAAAGTTACCTATGCTATGATTAGTACCAAGCCAAAAGATGTTGATACTAATGAGAAAAGCACAAGCATGGAATCATATGCTCCTAAATCTCCTAAGTCAAATGCACTCCCCTTCGGAGATACAATTGATATACCAATGGACATAGAAGATAAAGAAAAGGTCATTAAGATTGGGAAATTCCTTGATGATGAAGAACAAGAGGATACTACAACCTTGCTCCATGATTTTCCTAAAATTTTTACTTGGAAATATTTAGATATGCTAGGAATAGACCCAAAGATAGTAACACATAACATTTTTCTTGAAAAAAATGCTAAGCCTATTCGATAGAAGATACGAAAGGATATGTGCAGGATCATGATGGGCCAAAAAGTGGTGATATAATGGGTATGTGTAGGGTATGTAGTTGAATTTTTTTTTCCCCAAAATTGATGAAACGAAAAGGATTTTTAAAGGTGATTCTCAACTATCCACCAATATAAATTATGCTTTAATTTGAATTTAATAAATAATTATTATTCATTTTCTATTTGAATTACAACTAAATTCCTGACTGATAGGTTGATTGAAAAACATCTATAGCTTTCAAACAGTATCACATTTTTTGAATCCAAAACATGTGTCATATTCTATGTTTTGCATACTATAGGATTAAAAAAATTTGAATTTTATGAGGTTTTGACCAAGTTAAGGTGGTCAAACATACAATTTTTATATTTTTAAATGTTATAATAAAAATCATAATTAATTATTTACTTGAAAACAAATTACAAAAATATATGCATCACATTGGGACATGAGTCCTCTACTTATATCTAAAATCTTATAAAAATTATTATCATTTTATTGCAGTTAGGGTGGTCATACAAACACCTACTTATTTTTTCCCTTGAAATTTAAGTACTATTGAAATTTCAAATTTTCACCAATTAGATTTTTTAAAATAAACCTAGTAGTTTAGAAACTACATTCAATTTTCTATAGATTCTATTCTTACATATTTTTGAAATAATATAGATAACTTATTCAAATTTTCATGTCAAGTTGCCTAACTCTAATTTTTTTGAATTTTTTGCCACTTAAGGGCTTGTTTTTTCAATGATGATCCTGCACATACCCAAAAAATAAATCCTAAGATTTCCTTGCATGTTAAAGGAGAACTTGAAAAAATATTTGACATAGGTTTCATTCACCCTATTGATTATTCCCCTTGGATCTCAAATATTGTCATAGTTGCTAAACCTGATAATCATATTAGGATATGTACGAACTTTCGTGACTTGAATAAAGCATCCTTAAAGGATGATTTTACCCTTCCTAATATTGACATGACTGTGGATCCAACTACTAGACATGCTTTATTTTCATTCAGATGGATTTTCTAGCTATAATCAAATCTTCATCAACCCAGAAGATCAATACAAGATAGTGTTTACAACTATTTGGGGAACCTTTTGTTGGGTTATGATACATTTTGGATTAAATAATATAGGAGAAACTTATCAAAGAGCAATTCCATTGATATTTAATGATTACATACACAAAATCTTGGAAGATTATGTTGATGAGATCCTTGTCAAGTCCTTAACAAGACAAGACAATGTGAATGTTCTTCAAAAAATCTTTGAGTGAATGTGTTAATACAACATGAGACTCAATCCGAAAAAATGTCTTTGGAGTAGATAGTGGAAAACTCTTAGGGTTTATCATATCTCACAAAGGAATTGATGCTATCATAAACATGCCATCCGCTAGGAACATTTCTCAATTATGCATATTACTAGGACGAATTCAAGTCATTCATCATTTTTTTGCCTCTTTAACCAATAGAATGCTACCTTTCACACATCTCCTCAAGAGGTATGTTCCTTTTGATTGGAATGAGGATTTTAAAAAGGTTTTGGAGAGTTTTAAGGAATTCCTTGCAACTCCACCTGTTTTACAACCTACTATGCCAAATAAACCGTTCATCCTTTACATAGCCGCATCTGCCCATGCTCTTGTAGCATTGTTAGCTCAATACAAGGATAATGTGAAAGAACATCTTGTTTATTACATTAGTCAAACTTTAATTGAAATTATGAAATGCAATACACACCAATTGAAAAATAATGTTTAGCTCTTTTCTTCACTACTAGTAAGTTGTGACATTATTTACTAAATGTGGAAATACAAGTCATGCCAAAATTTGACCCTCTCAAACATCTTTTTAATAAAACAAACTTATTAGGATGTTTAGCTAAATGGGTTATGTTGTTGACTAAGTTTGACCTTAAGTTTTTTTTATAAAAAGCAATTAAAGGACTTGTAAGCCTTGACCGACCACTTAGCTAATGCTCCTTCACCTCTTGCATTACCTAGTAATCATTCTTTTCCTGATGATAGTGTGTTGATGGCAAATGTTTCTACATGGGAATTATATTTTGATGGATCTAAGTGTTGAATAGGCTCCGATGCTACAGTAATATTGGTTCTGCCTATAGGAAAGCCTATTCCCTTGTCGTATCGATTGAATTTCCTATGTACGAATAACACTACTGAGAATGAGGACTTAATCGTTGGATTATGTGCTACTTCACTCATGGGAATTAATGATATTAGGATCTTTGGTGATTCACAATTAGTGATCAAAAAAATAAACGGCGTCTATTAAGCTAAACATGATAAATTATCAAAATATAAGGATCTTACAATGTCCTTGTTGATGAAATTTAACTCATTCACCATTGATAACATCCCACAAAAAGATAATCGACACACAAATGCAATGGCGAGTGTTGCTTCTCTTATATCTCCTCTCGATTATTTAAAGGATATTATATTCATTGTTCATCCAATCATGAAGCTAAACATGATAAATTATATTAATATAAGGATCTTACAATGTCCTTGTTGATGAAGTTTAACTCATTCACCATTGATAACATCCCACAGAAAGATAATCGACACACAAATGCAATGGCAAATGTTGCTTCTCTTATATCTCCTCTCGATCCTTTAAAGGATACTATATTCATTGTCCATCCAATCATGAAACCTTCAATCAATGATACTACTGTCGACGCATTAGCAACAACCAAGGATGATTCAAGTGAATGGTATGATTCCATATATAATTATATAAAAGATGGTACCATTCCTGAACCTATAACAAATAATACATGCCCTTTTTTAAAACAATTATCCACCAAGTACATAATTATTGCTGATGTGTTATATAGACGGTCCTTTGATGGTATTTTACTAAAATTCCTTAAGGATTCTAAAATCCATATGGCACTCAGGCATGCTCATTCAAGCATTTGTGGTATTCATTTTGGAGCAAAGACCCTAGCACAAAAACTCATTTGTATAGGCTACTACTTGAAATATATGGAAAAAGATTGTTATGTGTATGTTAGCGATGTCACAAATGTCAACAACAAAGAAATTTATTTCATGCTCCTACTTTTGAGCTCCATTCCCAAATCCCTATTTGGCTATTCTCTATATGGGGGCTAGATATCATTGGAAAATTCTCACCACCATCTTCTGTTGGACATCTGTTTATTATCAACTCAACTAATTACTTCACGAAATGGGTAGAGGCCATTCCTCTTACATCTACAACCACTGAAGTAATATGTCGGTTCATCCTAGAACACATAATTTCTCATTTTGGACTCCCTTCTACATTAGTCTCTGATAATGGCACACCATTTGAGAATAATGATGCAAAGAAATGATTGGAGACCTTTAATATTCAAAAAAAAAAATTGACACCTTATTACCCACAATCTAGTGGTCAAGTTGAATCAAAAAATAAAGTCCTTGAACAAATTTTGAAGAAAACCATTAATAATAATCACAGCCCTAGACTGGCACACACAATTGCATTATGCACTTTGGGCTTACTGCACAAGTGTTCAATCCTCCACTGGAGCCACACCTTATAACCTAGTTTATGGTACTAAGGCAATCATGCCCTTGGAGTTAGAAATCTCAACATTATGGATTGCTCTTCAAGGTCTCATTGACAATAAAACTTATAAGGAAAAATGATTACACCAACTTGAGATGCTCGATGAACAACGCATTAATGCTCTTGAGCATCTCCAAGCTTATTGAAAAATGAAATAATGCCATTACAATCTCAATGTTATCCCTCATACATTTCACAAGGGTGACTTATTTCTATCTGCAAATTAGTGTAATGTAAACACCAACCCTAATAAAAGAGGAAATTTTAGTCCTAGTTGGTTAGGACCATATATAGTTGACAAAAGATTTGGTTTTGGTGTGTATGTCTTAAGTGAAATCAATGGAGTACCCCTTAAGGAGCCTATGAATTCCATGCATTTGAATTGATATTATATCTAATCCCTTTTGTTGAATAGTATGAATTATAAAGTAGTGTTGTTAAATTTATGGGATCTTACCATATATTCTTTCACATTGCTTCATTCTCAACAAACCAATCATGTGTATGTCTTCAGCACTAAAGTGATTATTTAATTTATAATTACCTTAGGTTTCATGCTATTCAAATTCATTTTGTGTGTTATGCTAAATTACATTTAATTTAGCATAACAAACTCAATCATCATGTTGTATTTAAAAATAAACTATAATATGTTTTCATTAGGTCACATAAACTTTGTTAAATCATGAAGACATTAATTGCATGGTGTATGCAAATACCCAAGGTTTCTTGCACTATCTTGTGGAAGACTTTCCACTATTCATGCCTGGAACCTAACTCCAGTGGTTCCTCTTGTGCTTCTAGGTTAATCAAACCCTGCTCCAACTCTTCTCAAAGAGTTCTTACTCTGTGCTTTACCTTGGGTAGCTCAACACCTTCTTGAAATTTGAATGCTCTTCCTAGGACTTAGAAGAATCTAAGTGCCCTGTTCTCCAACTGATTTGTAATGCTTGTAGGGGGATTGAGGTTACTATTTAAATGGTTTTTGCATCCCCATTGAACCATTTTAGAAGTTCTTTGGTCTCTACTTCACCTGATCTCAATACCTAGCCAAGATGTGGCCTTGAATTTACTAGCCCTTACTAGTCACTAATTGACTTTTTCTGCCTATATTCTCCAAACACCCTGGAAAATAAAGAACATATTCAAACACCCTTTTCAAGGTTTTAAATCTTGCAAAAGACTTCTGGTCACCAACTATACCGTACAGTGCTTTCCTGAGTTCTTGGAGCAGAGGGCTAATTCCCTAACTTCTAAGGTTTCTCTGGTTTTGTATTAAATCTGCCTTGAATGGATTGAACCAAGTTTTGTTTTTCACTCTAATTAATTTTGATGGTTTCTCCCTATCATGGGACTATATGGCTTCCATACTATATCCTCAAACCCTACCTATTCCCTTACTTTACCTCCTCCAAACTCCCAACCGGGTCTCAGAACTCGCCTAGGGTTTGGAGTTAAACTTCACTACTTGGCCCTTTTGATTGTCTGTCATCAAATATTTATAGAACATTGGCTTCCCTCCCATTTTCACCAAACTCATGAGAATCTCGTGGTCAGGATCTAGGAGGGAGCCATTTGAAAACTTGTTGTTCAAAATAGAAGAACTAACCCACTACGTTTAACCTATGAACTTCAAACATCAGCTATACCCTAAACAACTTAAAGAACAAATAAAAATAACTCTGATCTAACTTCTAAACATATGCACAATGACAGATTAACATGCACAGTGCCTTTTTGTTCACTATTCTCAAAATGCACGGGCAGTTTCAGAATTTGTAATTTCTGTCAAAACCGAGTTATAGCCCTTATTCCGCCTGAACCTTAGACACCAAGCATTGTCAACACTCAAGATGAACACTATATACAAAGAAAAATGTTAACTCTACACTATAATTTAAAAAAAAGGGCTAAATCCTTATTCAACACCTAAATAATCACTACTGTGCAAAACACACTGTGTTTTCCAGTAAATACAGAAATTACAGAAAACCAGAAATCTGTCTTGTTATTCACACCAAAGTCTTTTGATACAATGCAAAAACTCAACTATTCTCTCTATTCCCGAGCCATATCACCATTGGTCGTTCCATTTCCATGTTTCAAGGGGCATTGCTCGTTCCAAATATCCCTAATTTTAAGGGAATCCTAGATAACTCCTCAACTGCATGCAACCTTTTTATTGTTATCATGCAATTTTTGGTAATATTCCTGCAATCCACACCATTATCCTTCTTTTTAGGATCTCCTAACTCATTATCCTCTAGTTAACAACCCCTCAACTGTCCACTAACATCTTCCATCAACGAGGAAGTGACTATAACACAAGTTGATGCATCATATCTTCAAGCACAACATTCCAAACCTTAATAAAGAAAAATCTATCAACAACCAACAATGATGACTAGAATAATACCTAGGAAAAAGATTAAATCAACCTACCACACAACATGCTGACTTGGTCAAGGTCAGTACAAGCCAAAACTTTTCAAACCAAAATTTGTGCAAATTAATTTGGAGTTTGGCCTTGGTGCTCTTGCACCATCCTCCCCAAAAAAGAAAATTCAATCCATCCTTGGATTGAGTAAGCTAGGATCAATACCTAACTTCTTGAATTCTGCCTCCCTGATCCATACTGCATCTGTATCAGGTTATCCATGCCTTTTTATCAGATGTTCTTTATATTCCTTGTTCCTAGTCTTCTGGTAGACCCTTGTGTCCAAGATTTGATCAGCTTGTTTGAATGTGACAGGGGGCAGTTTGAGGGCTTCAACATCTTGATTGACTTCATGGAGTGTCTGATCCAAATCCTGGGGTGGTCCTTTGTAATGCATCAGATCTGCAACATTAAAAATAGGGGACAGTCCACTGTCATCAGGCAATTTCACTTTAAACGCATTGTTCCCATACTTCTCCAAGATAAGACAGGGACCTATCCTCTTCATTTTCAGCTTGTGAGGGACTCCTTTCTGCAACCTAGCCTTGTTCAAATGGACCATCACTAAGTCTCCCAC
Source organism: Sequoia sempervirens (assembly GCA_007258455.2). Classification (NCBI taxonomy): domain Eukaryota; kingdom Viridiplantae; phylum Streptophyta; class Pinopsida; order Cupressales; family Cupressaceae; genus Sequoia; species Sequoia sempervirens. The sequence goes on along the minus strand of VDFB02387971.1, from coordinate 44,903 downwards.
ATTGAATTGAACTTCTCTTCTATGCTCATCCACCTTAGCCTTATGCTTCATGGTATTTTCTGCCAAGTTCTTTCTGACTGTCTCATGAATTTCTTGCATTGCACAAGCAAAATCATCTGCATATCCACTTCCCTTGACTCCATCCTTCAGCTCCCTCAGCTCATAAACACCCCTGGGATGTACACCATACACAATTTCAAAGGGGCTCTTCCCTGTGGAACTATTGACTGTGTCATTATATGCATACTCAGCCTGCCCAATAATCTCATCCCATTGTTGACCATACTCCTTGGTCAAGCATCTAAGAAGGTTTGCAAGTGTCCTATTCACAACTTCGGTATGACCATCAGTTTGGGGATGGTATGCAGATCCAAAGGACAGATTGGTGCCCATTCTTTGCCAAAGAGTCTTCCAAAAGTGGCTCATATATTTAGTATCTCTGTCTAAAACAATGCTGATTGGTAAGCCATGAATTCTTACTATCTCTTTGAAGAAAAGTGAGGCTATCTGACTGGCATCATTGGTTGTTTTGTAGGGTATAAAGTGAGCCATTTTGCTAAATCTATCAACCACAACATACACACTATCCATACCTTGCCTTGTCTTGGGTAAACCAACTACAAAGTCCATGCTTAAGCATTCCCATGGCCTAGAAGGGATTGGCAGTGGTTGGTATAAGCCTACATTTGAAGAAGTTCCTTTTGCTTTTTGACACACTACACAACTCTCTACATATTTTCTGACATCTAGATTCATCTTAGGCCAAAAATAAAACCTTTGGACTAGCTCTTGAGTTTTGGTGATCCCAAAATGACCACTCAATGCACCATTATGTTTCTCTTTAATTAAGTTCTCCCTAATAGAACCTCTAGGAACACAAAGCTGATTCCCTTTAAACAACAAATCACTTTGCAAGGTATATTCAGCATACTTGCTATGGAAATGGTTTTTAATCTCAAGTCATACCTTATAAATTTCTCCAAAGTCCTCATCATCTGCATATAGATCCTTGAAGTGATCTATTCCCATGCTCTTCAATTGGATTTCTTGGATGGTAAGAACTCTCCTGCTCAATGCATCAGCAACTTTATTGAGGGCTCCCTTCTTGTGCTTGATGTTGAAGGTGTAGGCTTGCAAGTACTCCACCCATTTCATGTGCCTGTGACTCAACTTCTCTTTGGAATTCAGAAAATTGAGTGCTTGATTGTCTGAGTACACAATGAACTCCTTGGGAAGCAAGTAGTGCCTCCACTTCCTTAGTGCTTGGACCAATGCATACATTTCAAGGTCATAAGAAGAGTACTTCTTCTTGGCTTCACTTAGCTTCTCAGAATGAAAAGCTACCAGTCTACCCTCTTGGCTGAGAACAGCTCCAATTGCTACATTGCTTGCATCACATTCAATGGTGAATAACTTCTCAAAGCTTGGCAACACTAAAATAGGTTGAGTAGCTACCTTTTCCTTCAACAACTCAAAACTCTTGTTAGCTTGTTCATTCCACATAAACTTAGTTATCATGCCTCCTTTAATGGTATCCAACATAGGAGCACAAATTGCACTAAATTGTTTGATGAATTTCCTATAGTACTGAGCAAGACCATGGAAGCTTCTTACCTCTGTTGCTGTTTTGGGAGTAGGCCAATTAAGAATGGCTTCTACCTTGCTACTGTCCATCTTCAAGTTGCCATGTGATAACACAAAACCAAGGTACACCGGCTCTGTTTTGATGAACTCACACTTTTCCAGATTAATCTTCAGCTTCTCCTCCTGTAGCTTCTTAAAAATCAACTCAATGTGTTGGAGGTGCTCTTCTCTTGTTATGCTATAGATTAGTATATCATCAAGATACACTACCACAAACTTTCCAATGTAGTCCTTGAGAATTTCATTCATGAGTCTCATGAATGTGGAGGGGGCATTAGACAAACCAAATGGCATTACTAGCCACTCATAAAGACCCTCATTGGTTTTGAAGGTTGTTTTCCACTCATCACCCTCATGTATTCTAATTTGGTGGTATCCACTCTTTAAATCTATTTTAGTATAGTACCTAGCTTCACCTACACAGTCCATGAGGTCTTCAATTCTAGGAATGGGAAACCTATACCTGATGGTTATCTTGTTGATTGCTCTGGAATCAGTACAAAGCCTCCATTCTCCTCCTTTCTTGGGTGCTAAGACAGTGGGTACTGCACAAGGACTGATGCTTTTCCTAATGAGACCTTGATCAAGCAATTCTTGAATCTACCTAGCTATCTCCTCATTCTGTTGAGGTGTCATCTTGTAGGCTGCTTTGTTTGGAAGGGTGGCTCCTGGTATCAAGTCTATCCTATGACTTATAGCTCTTTTAGGAGGTAAAGTTGCTGGTTGACCACTACTTACTATGTTCTCATAGGTCTGCAACAAGTCTTGAATCTCCTTGGGTAACTCTTGCTTTTCAGCTGCCTTCTCTTTGCTTTCCTCTCTTGGCTTGATCATTATTGCATAGCCAACGCCTTCTCCTTCTTCTAAGACCTTTAAGAACTCTTTTTCACCAGTTATAAGCAGCTTAGAACCTGCTGTCTGCACTTCAGTGTCTTCCAACAAAGATTGAATCTTATAGGTGACATTATCCTTCTTGAAGGTGTAAAAATTCTTGGCTCCATCATGCACAGCTTGGCGGTCAAATTGCCATGGCCTACCTAGTAGCAAGTGGCATGCATCCATAGGTAACACATCACACAAAACTTTGTCTTTGTACTTGCCAATTGAAAACTCTACCCATGCTTGTTCATTCACCAAGACATGCTAACCCTTGTTGAGCCATGTAACCTTGTAAGGATTCTTGTGAGGTATTCTTGCTAATTTCAGTTTGCTGATTGCCTCCTCTAACACAATATTGTTAGTAGAACCCGAGTCTATAATCACCTTGCACACTTTCCCCGTCATCTTGCACTTTATCCTAAATAGAGATCTTCTTTGGCTTGGTTCCTCTTTGACCAGTTCCTTGATTAAGGTTCTTCTCATCATGAGTTTCTCACCTTCCTCTGAATTCAAAGGTACTTCTAATTGTTTGTTTGCTGCAACTGCTTCATCTTGAATCAGGTTGGTCCTCTTATCTCCTCCATGAGATGTGCTTCCTTTCTTTGGACATCTATAGGCTGGGTGTCCCAATTGGTTGCAATGATAGAATTTCATGTTGGTGAAATAACTACCTCTTCCTTGTCCACCACTTCTTCCTCTGGGGATGAAACCTCTTCCTCTACCACCTCTACTAGAACTTCCTTCTTGCTGATCAAAAAATCTAACTTCTCCTTGAGCTCTTGATTCTGAGCTTCTTCCACTATAGCTTCCTCTTTGTCCTCTGCTGTCTTTGCCTTTACCTCTACCTTTGGGGTTTTGTTCCTGCTTCTTTTTGCCTTTCTCTTCTATTCTCAAAGCCATTTGATAGCATTGGCGGACTATTTTGAAGTTTACCAAACTCATGTCCTCTTGAATAGACCATTTGAGTCCATTTAGGCACCTTGCTAACCTGATACTCTCATCTTCAACCACCTTTGATCTGAGGCATAATTTCTGAAATTCCTCTGTATATGTTTAGACATCCATGTCCTTTTGCCTTAGATTGTGTCTCCTCCTGTGCAACTGAACTTCATAATCATCTAGGAGATAAGTCTGTCTTATCTTGGTCACCATTCCTCTCCATGAAACTATGGGACCTTTGCCTTCCTTCTCTCTTTCTGATTGCATAAACTTCCACCATGTGAGAGCTGCTCCTCTCAACCTTGACTTGGCCACCTTTACCTTTTGAGCCTCTGTAATGCCATCACATTCAAAGTGATTCTCAATGCTCTCAATCCAATCTACTATTGAATCTGGATCCATTTGTCCACTGAAAAGTGGCACACCATCCAATGCTTTACCACTCAAGGCCTGCAATGCCTTTAAGAATGGTTCCTCTGCAAGAACAGGATTAGGTTTTGGAGCTTCCTCCTCCAATTCCACCTCTTTTTCCTTGGCTTCCTGCTCTTCCTTCTTCTTTATCTTGTCCTTCACAGTGTCTACTGTTTCTTGGACTTCATCTAGGAGTTTCTCCATCTGAGATATCCTCTCTCTGAGCAACCGGTTATCTTCCTCTTACTCTTCTACTTTATTTGCTAGTTTTGTATTTGTCACCATGGTTCCTTCCTTTGGTGTATTCTCTCCTACTGACTCAATGGATTGGCTCATTAATCACAAGCCTGGAATCCAACTCTTGCTCTGATACCAATATGGTGTATGCAAATACCCAAGGTTGCTTGCACTTTCTTGTGGAAGACTTTCCACTATTCCCTACCTGGAACCTGACTCCAGTGGTTCCTCTTGTGCTTCTAGGTTAATCAAACCCTGCTCCAACTCTTCTCAAAGAGTTCTTACTCTATGCTTTACCTTGGGTAGCTCAACACCTTCTTGAAATTTGAATGCTCTTCCTAGGACTTAGAAGAATCTAAGTGCCCTGTTCTCCAACTGATTTGTAATGCTTGTAGGGGGATTCAGGTTACTGTCTAAATGGTTTTTGCATCCCCATTGAACCATTTTAGAAGTTCTTTGGTCTCTACTTCACCTGATCTCAATACCTAGCCAAGATGTGGCCTTGAATTTACTAGCCCTTACCAGTCACTAATTGACTTTTTCTGCCTATATTCTACAAACACCCTGGCAAATAAAGAACATATTCAGACACCCTTTTCAGGGTTTTAAATCTTGCAAAAGACTTCTGGTCACCAACTATACTGTATAGTGCTTTCCTGAGTTCTTGGAGCAGAGGGCTAATTCCCTAACTTCTAAGGTTTCTCTGGTTTTGTATTAAATCTTCCTTGAATGGATTGACCCAAGTTTTTTTTTTCACTCTAATTAATTTTGATGGTTTCTCCCTATCATGGGACTATACGGCTTCCGTACTGTATTCTCAAACCCTGCCTATTCCCTTACTTTACCTCCTCCAAACTCCCAACCGGGTCTCAGAACTCGCCTAGGGTTTGGAGTTAAACTTCACTGCTTGGCCCTTTTGATTGTCTATCATCAAATATTTACAGAACATTGGCTTCCCTCCCATTTTCACCAAACTCATGAGAATCTCGTGGTTAGGATCTAGGAGGGAGCCATTTGAAAACTTGTTGTTCAAAATAGAAGAACTAACCCACTACGTTTAACCTATGAACTTCAAATAGCAGCTATACCCTAAACAACTTAAAGAACAAATAAAAATAACTCTGCTCTAACTTCTAAACATATGCACAATGATAGATTAACATGCACAGTGCCTTTTTTTTCACTGTTCTCAAAATGCACAGGCAGTTTCAGAATTTGTAATTTCTGTCAAAATAGAGTTATAGCCCTTATTCCACCTGAACCTTGGACACCAAGCGCTGTCAACACTCAAGATGAACACTATATACAACGAACAATGTTAACTCTACTCTGTAATTAAAAACAAAAGGCTAAATCCTTATTCAACACCTAAATAATCACTACTGCGCAAAACACACTATGTTTTCCAGTAAATACAGAAATTACAGAAAACCAGAAATCTGTCTTGTTATTCACACCAAAGTCTTTTGATACAATGTAAAAACTCAACTATTCTCTCTATTCCCGAGCCATATCACCATTGGTCGTTCCATTTCCATGTTTCAAGGGGCATTGCTCGTTCCAAATATCCATGATTTTAAGGGAATCCTAGATAACTCCTCAACTGCATGCAACCTTTTTATTGTTATCATGCAGTTTTTGGCAATATTCCTGCAATCCACACCATTATCCTTCTTTTTAGGATCTCCTAACTCATTATCCTTGAGTTAACAACCCCTCAACTGTCCACTAACATCTTCCATCAATGAGGAAGTGACTATAACACAAGTTGATGCATCATATCTTCAAACACAACATTCCAAACCTTAATAAAGAAAAATCTACCAACAACCAACAATGATGACTAGAATAATACCTAGGAAAAAGATTAAATCAACCTACCACACAACATGCTGACTTGGCCAAGGTCAGTACAAGCCAAAACTTTTCAAACCAAAATTTTTGCAAATTAATTTGGAGTTTGGCCTTGGTGCTCCTGCACCATTGCATAATCTTACCAAGGTTATTTACTTAATCACATTGTTAAACACATTAAGATAAATCATAAAACATCAACTGCTCATATATATATATGCAAATTTTTATATACATATCATCACAATATACAACATCACCAAGGTCTGTGAGAACTAGACCCCTCAGGCTCTGGTGCTGATGATGTGGTAGCAGGACATCAGGAGATGGTCATATGTGATTGTGACCATGATCTACCAAACCTGAGTACAAACTCTAGGCCATGTATCCATCCAAGGGCTACCCGATGCTCATATGCTTTTTGCTCCCTCTTTGCCTGTAGATGTGATATCTTTTCCCAGTCTCTCCACCTCTACTAAAGTCTAGGATGACTATCCTATAGTATCAACTTGGTAGAGTCATCTCCTCAAACTCTCATATGCTACACGTAGCCTCTCAATTGGTCTTTGTGACTTTGGCTCCTCATCCACGATAGGTGGGGGCACATGTTTCGGGTCCATCTCCTCCTCGTTGATGGATGCATGCACTATCTTTACAACAACCTAACGGTAGAACTCTCGCTAGTCTCTCATCGCTCCTACAAGGTAGAAACAATACACAATCAGTACACATCACATGATATATATATAAAGATCATAAGCACTAAATCACATACATAAAATAAAATATCATCACCTATATCTCTGGTAGGTTGAGCAATCTCAAAATCATCCTGTGAAGGGGGCATGGAAGCTATTCTAGCCTCTCCTTGACTGTGAGTATTGGTGCCTTCTGTAGCTACTTCTTGTAATCTTGTCATACAAATGGGAGATGGATCTCCCCACTCGTGTCAATCTGCACCTACTACCTCATCACTCTCACTTAGGGGTGTCTCCTCCTCATCCTCATCCTCATCCTCATCCTCATCCTCATCATACTCATCATCAATGACATTAGTGAATATGTCTATATCCTTGTAGCATATCTCCTTGGCCCTATCCTCTCACTCATCTCCCTCATCTAGTAGTGGACCTACATATCCAAATGGATCATCCATGGGGAATATTGGTGTTGGTTGTTTCACTTTCCACCAGTCCTCACAATCCCTTGTGGCACTGGCATCTTCTATGTCAGAGACTGGCAGCTGGTTGTGATAAGAGAATTTAGAGTCACTCTCGGCTACATGCTCTAGAGTGAGTCACACTATATCACCTAATCTTCGAGAACTCCACACTGACCTCCTAAAAGAGGATCATGCATGGGGTGGTATCTGGACCTATCCAAATTGTCACATGACTCGATTGTAGTAGAAAAGTTGTACTATGTGATCATGACAGCCAACCAAAAATCTATCCATCTGCATCCTCCTCAACTATCTAGTATGATCTATCCACTGTGGCATCAACTGATAAGGTCTCCAAAGGATCTCATCCTCCTCCAATCAGTCAAATCATACTCTCCAAAACTACAATTCACCATACTACCATAGTTTTTGTACAAGATGGACGAAAGCCTGAGGATACCCTACTGCTATCACACATGGGAAGCTGACTGGTCTTGTGCATGTAATATGATCAAGGAACCACAATAGTAGAAGTGTGTAGTGCACCATACTATTCACCTCTTGGAATAAAAATTTCCCAAGATCATAATATAGATGTGCCAAGATACATTGACCACATGTATATACTTTGTGATGCTTTGCCATCCCTTGAATTAAATGGAATAGTCCTCCCTCAAGGTGCACCACCTTCCCATCAAGGACAAGAACTAGTGCTACTATGTGCATCATAATCTATCGAACCAGTAGTGCCCATGAATATAGTAACATCGATAGATCAATCTTCCCTCTCACCTGATAATCATGAACTAGACCATCTAGACAATACTGTAAATCATCCTTCTGCTCATGCAAGGTATAGTCTCTTTGGAAACATACTCACTCTCCTCAAATCAGAATGTGGAGAATCTAGTGTATGTCCTCTAAGGTGATCATCATCTCTCTCATCGGAAAATGAAACATGCATGTATTTGCATCCTAGCCCTCATAGAGTGCCATCAACATGACATCATGGTACCTCATGGGAGGCATAAGGTACACCCAATAGATGAACATAGCCTGAAGATGCTTTGTCTCCTCTGTTGACAGTGATGAGGCTAGATCTCTCAAGAAACTCAACTGTCTCCCCATAGTTGAATTGTCGTGATTGGGTGGGTATCTATCAAAATTACACAAATATGCTCTATAAGTCATCTAATATCTTCAATTTTTACATTATTCACCATGCAAGTGCACTAAAGTCCATCTAGTGTGCTTTCTTACAGGCCTTAGACACTTTAGAACCCTTTTGGGACACTTCACGAAGAAATGGGACACTTTGCGAACAAACGAGACACTTTGCGAACAAAAGGGACACTTTGTGAACAAATGGGACACTTTACAAAAAAAGGGGACACTTTACGAACTTTTTTGCCAAGATCCCAATTTAACCTATATATGCATAAAAATAATTAAATCATTGCAAAATCACTAAGCGAAGGTAGCAGAATTTACTCACCTCGTGTTGACACTCGCCATGTGCCACCTGGTCTCAGAGAACGTCCAATCGCGCAGGTCTATAATCCCATCTACTCAGCATTTTTCTATCTTACTCATCACTCTCAAGCTACAAGAAGGTAAAATTAAATAGTAAGTGACCAAATACTTCACTTTTACCTCTTTTAACTATTTACATTCTTTTTACTATGCATCACATTAGGGTTTTTCCTATCTTAAGAATTAATAAAGTACTTTTTATTCAAACATCATATCAAGTGCTAGGGAACTCTGTTTTCGACACCATTTGAGGTGTTGGAACCATGATTCTATACCCGACATCATCAATTCTCTATCATTATGTGACATGGTACTTGGAAATGTCCTACGATATGATATTCCTTATTCTATGAGGCTAGATTGCTACCTTGATTCCACCTCCGTAAAGCAAGTAGAATCAAGGGAGGGCATACATCTACCCTCAAATTTAACTTTTAGAAGTTAGGAAAAAGGATTTTTGGACAAATAACAGATTTGTGTTGTAGTATGTGGTTCCTAATGTTGTGGTTTTGTAGATAACTACACTAGGGGCTTCATTCTCTCGTCTTTTGAATGAGTATCCTATTGTGCAATAAAGTATACTATTTGGAGTGGTTTAGCTTATATATGCACATAGATTCATATGGGTGCTAAAGTGAGGGCATAATGTGTCGCAAAAAATTGTATTGTCTTGATGAAAGAGAAAATTTTGTGATTAATTTGGTCGTATTTTAGACACCCTTACATCAATCACCCCTTAAAAGCTGCATTTATAAGCCCCTAATGCTCATGATTTCGGACTTTAAGGCCTATTCCAGTCAAAAATCACACAAATCCTAAAAAGAAACATTAAATCCACTCAAATTTCATGAAACCCACCTTAAAATATCCTTGGTGGGACTAAGTCGCCCAGGGTGGTGACTTAGTCCCTTTTGAGTGGGAAAACCACTAACCTAATTAAAATTCTTGAGGGATGTCAGTCTCTGAAGTTAAAAAAATGAATAATAGGGTGTTAATGCCTATAAATGCATGTTTTTAGGTCATTTTTCATATCTCCTAGTCATTTTTACAAAGAAAATTCAAGATTCAAGAGCCAAATATCTTTCACAAGAAGACTCATTAGTCTTTCTACAACAAATTTGAAGCTTTAGGGCAGCAAACTAGAGTTTTTGCAGGTCTTCAAGCTCACTTTTTGTTCAAGATCTCACATTTCAAATGGTTGATCATGGATGCCTATGGTGAATCATGCAGAAATCTAGGTTGAGGAGATACAACTAGCCATCAAATCACACATAAAGACTTATTTTCAAAGTGGTTCCATCTTCCATTTTCTCTCTATCTTCAGATTTAAGGTTTGCATGTCATTTACATTCATTTTAAATTTTGTAGGGTTTCTTGGATTCATGTCTTGCATCATTCAAGTTCCATTTATGCATCTTATTCTAACACATTAGAATAGGGTTTTTGTTAGAGTAAAAGGTTTATTACTTAATTATTTTAATTAAGTTCCCTTTTATATTTCTCTTAAGATAAACTTAGCTTGCATTTTGTAGGAATTTAATAATTATTCTAATTATTAAATGCATCCCTTTTAGGTTATACATTAGGGTTTCTTGATCTCCTTCATAAGGATCAATTTCTTTGTATTATTTCATTCAGTTAATGCAATTCCTCTTGAAGCTTGCAAAGCACCTTTGCTTTTTTTTTTCTCCATCTATTCTCTTTGTGATAGGTTATTTGCATGCAGGTGATCTTCGAGTTCTGTGAAGTTGGCTTTCACAAATTCTACATGGTATCAGAGCTCCAAACTTGCTACTCTCTTGTTTGTGATTTAAAGGATTTTTGGAGCTTCAAGGGTTTCGAGTTTTCCTTTTTGATCCATGGAATAATTTTTTTAGTTTGGTATAGTTTGAGCCCAAACCAACCTCATAGTTGTGCTAAGGAGGCTATTTCCAAGTTTTTTGATATATAACTCACCCAGTTTCGGTGCAGTTCGCTTAGGAGGCAAAAAAAAAATTCCCCAGGGCCGTACAAACCCCAAGGCACACGTTTCAATGCAATTTTTAAAAATTAAAAATAAAAAAAATGTTGTTGTTTTATTTATTTTTTATGCCACCAATTATAAGAGCCAGCGCCAAACTTACACCATCGGGTGCCCACCAGCCACCATCAGTGACAAGCACTTTGCTTCCCCACTGGTGCTCATAGCTCTACCTCCCGCGGCCTCTTAAGCTCCCACCCTAGGTCCTATTGGGGTCCAGGCCCCCATGCCAACCCCTTTCCAACTTCAAGCTCCTGTGGTGGTCACATTGGTGACCAGGAGCTTTGCTACAACCCCCAACTGCTAGCCCCCCAGTCTGCCCAAGCAACCAGGGGCTCTTTTTTTTAGCCATTGAGGGCTTAGGAGGACCTTATTGAGCAACTTTGAGCAATTTTTAGTGAATCAGGTGTAAATTGGGCATACAATCTTCATTTTTAAAAAATGAGATACCATTGGAAAGCTGATTCTAATGCCATGCTAGTGGTGCAGGTGTTGTTTCATGATTTTTACATTTTGATTCCTTTTTCTATAGTCAAATTCAGATAATGGTTTTTGCACTCCTGGGGGTGCAACTTTTGTGTCCGAACTCCATTTTTAGAAAATAAATAGGCATTGGTAAGGTATTCGGGTGCTCTCTTTATATATAAAGTTTATTTCTTTAGAAAAATCATTAGTTACACAAAGCATTTTCCTAAGCATATTTTTCTTTTTCTAGCTTTTCAACTTTAAAAATTGTACTCGCGTTTGGGTTCTTGTGTTGTGCGGGGTATTTTTTTCTTTCTTTCATTAATTTACATCAGAAAAATAGAAACCTCCTTTAATAAAACATCTTAAAACTTGCTCATTATGGGAGTTCACTCATCTTCTATTGAGCACCTTACCCCACATAATTATCACACTTGGAAGGCACATATGACCAGACTTCTCATCTCAAAAGGCTTATGGTCGTGTTTGGATGAAATTCAACCTTAGTTGCAATAGTAATTTGAGATCTTTCAGCATAGGAATAGAATGGATGAGGCCATGGGTTTGTTATCCTTGCATGTTTCAAATAGTCTTCTATTCCATCTAGAGGGTTGTACAACTCCTCGAGCTATGTGGTTGAAGTTTCAAATTCTATTTAGCACCATTAATCAATTTTCAGCTCTTCAGATTGAGGCCGAATTGACTTCCTTAGTACCTGATTCATATCCTACCATTGAGGATTTTCTGATGAATTTTAGATCACTAAGATCTTTGTTATAGGATTGTGGTAAAAACAAAATGGATGAGGAGTGTATTTACCTAATTCTCTCTAAGATTTGAGGTCCTTTTCAGATATTCTCTTCGACATTTTATTCCACCATGGATGCATTGGGTGTATGTTTTACCATGCCTACTTTTGAGGTGTTCTATGATCAACTGACACAAGAGCAGGCCAAGATATCATAGTTGGATGCTCTCATAGGATCACAACAACAAGAGTTGGTAGAAAAGTCATCTCAAGGGAAGCAGAAGCAGAAATAAAATCCAAAGACCACAGAGCATTGGAAGGATTCTATTTCACAGAAAACATATGATTCACCTTCTCCTAAGGCCGAATCATCGAAGAAAGACATAACTAAGTGTGCTTATTGTACTGAGCTAGGACATGATGATTCTAAGTGTTATGAGAAGAAGATAGATGGATATGCAAAAAAGGTTTCAAATTTGACAGCTCTTCTTGAGAGGATTAATATTTGTCACTCTTCTTCATCTACAACAGTTGGGTTTTCTTTTTCACCATCATTCTAGATAGATGGATTATGTGCAACCACCAATTCACATTCATCTAGATGGCTACTGGATTCATGTGCTTCACACCATATGGCATCTTCTCAGGACATGTTCTCCTCTTTTGAGGTTGCATCCTCACCACACATATTGATGGGTAATAACACTTATATGAGTGTATGTGGGAAAGGTTCTATCAACATTGACGATGGTACATTCAGTGATGTACTATGTGTACCATATTTTTCCACTAAATTTCTCTCCATCTATCAGATTGCTCATAGTAGGATAGGGAAGATAGTTGAGTTCACACCTGACTCAGTGCACATCAAAGACATTCAGACTAGCACCATTATTTCCATAGGAACAGTTGGTCATTCTTCCCAATTGTATGCATTCACACACTTTGGTCCACCATCTCCACTATCTTAGTATCACTCTCCTTCTACATGAGAGCATGTTGTATCAAAGGTGAATTTTGGTCACTTGAACTTAAGTGTTCTTCCATCTATTCATGAGACTAGTGTTGAGAATTCTACACCTCTACCTCTTGTTGAGATCACATATGTTCTGTAGGATTCCTCTTCAACTTTTCTAACATTGTTTCTCCACTCATCGAGCCATCTAGTGCATTAGTTGAGGCCATATCAAAAGATATTCCATTCCTCATAGATGATAGTTTCAACACACCTATTATCCCATCTTCATTGGAGATTCCATTTTAGGATCATCTTGAGTTGTCTGATTCATCATCCTGTTATTTAGACACTCATACTATAGTTCAGTTCTCTAGTGAGCATCATTTCAGACTTCCATTTTCACCACACATCTAGGGATTTCCTTCTCCTCAACTGTTGGATCTGTCTCTTCCTCTGAGGAGACACATTGGTTTGATAATTGGCACAGGGGTTCTCTCATTCTTGGGGGGTATTTGATTTTATATCTACATATGTTCTTGAGAGAGTCTCTTGATACATTCCATTTGTACTTTCTTTTTTGCATCTCTTTTAGAAGAGGAGTTTGTTCCCATGTGGTTTTCTCCTTTACTCCACTTTATAGAGATTTGGATGTATTCGGGTACTTGATTAGGCCTAGTTTTCGAGACCCTTGTTTTCTTTCTAGCTTGTAGTTGCATTGCTTTCATGCATTTAGTTTGTAGTTACTCCCTAAGTTAATCTTAAGGGGGGTGTTAGAGTAAAAGGTTTATTACTTAATTATTTTAATTAATTTACCTTGTATATTTCTCTTAAGATAAACTTATCTTGCAATTTGTAGGAATTTAACAATTATTCTAATTATTAAATGCATCCCTTTTAGGTTACATAGTAGGGTTTCTTGATCTCCTTCATATGGATTGATCTCTTTGTATTATTTTATTCAATTAATGCAATCCCTCTTGAAGCTTGTAGAGAACCTTTGCTTTTTTATCTCCATCTCTTCTTTCAGTGATAGGTTATTTGCATGTAGGGGATCTTTGGGTTCTGCAAAGTTGGCTTTCACAACTTCTATAGTTTTTTCTTACTTCAGATTTTTATAGTCTTAAACACACTTAGGGCTAGGGTTTTATGTAAATTTTATCTCTTCCAAAGTTTAAATACCAACTATGGGTTTGACCAAGGAAAACTCCCCATTAGAAAAAAATCATCTTCTATTTTGCAAGGTTTTTAAAAAATTCAGATTTGGATTTCCATCAAAAAACAAAGTGTGGACTATGGGCTTCCATTTCCACTTTCATATTTGCAAAAAATCCAAAGTGGACTAAGTCACCCATAGTGGTGACTTAGTCCAACTACACTAATTTTTTAGGAATTTTTATAGTTTTAGATACCCATTTGGCAAAAATAGCTTTTTGGGCAATTTCCCTCATCTGGGACTAGGTCGCCCAACTTCATGTAAGTGTCCCAATTGGCTCAAAAATCAAAATTTCCAAAATTTTAGAAGTCTCTATAATCTCCAATTAGCTCTTCATTAGTTTCCAGATGCAAATTTTTTGTTTTGCATCTTTATTTTGTTCTTTATTGCATTCATTTCATCTTTTTGCATATCATAGTGTGTTTTCGAACATTTTGTGTTTCATAGTATTAGCATCAATAAATCATTTCTTTTTCAGTTTGTTGCATTTAGAGATTGTAATTAGATACATTTCATCCCTCTTTACATTAATCTTGAATGTAAACATTAGCATTTTTTGCCCCATTTTCTCTCCTAGGTGAAAACCTAGAAGAGTTATGGAACCCTTGGGTGACCAAAATCTTTTTCCACAGGTGGGCATGAGTGGGCTACACCTCTAAATGGTGACTTTTTTTACCTTTTCATGCATATTGAACACTCCCGCATTCATCTGAATTTCCCATATACCAAAACAAAACCCATGCAAAAAAATTATATCGATCCAACATACGGTTTAGGAACCATAGTTGTCTGAACATATCTATGGTGATAATTGGGACATCTCCCCTAGCCTTGTCAAAATGATGTGATATGTAAATTTTCCAACCATTTTAGTTTATCCAACAGGTAAAAAATTTCATGATCCTCAATATAATGTTGAGATCATTGGAACCTTGGTTTCTAGTAGTAGTTTTTGATAAAAGATTTGAATTGGATTTGTTCTAAATTCATGTGACAATTTAGTATATTGGTAAAAAATTGCAATGGCGTATTAGCCTATGACATGATAAATTAAGTTTTAGATGTTATGGTTTAACATGGTTACTTGTATAAGTTTGGCATTGCTATGTTCCTAAGTGTTGGCAACACAAGGGTAGAAAACTAAGAGGGGGAGTGAATCAGTTATCACATAAATTCAAAACTTATTCAACTTATTAACCTTATTCTCAGATTTGATAAATAACCATGAAAACATAAATAATCAACACATCAGAAATACACATAACACCAATATTTTTTACATGGAAACCTTGTCAAGGGAAAAACCACGATGGAGGTTAGTTCACAAGATTTTACCCTATTAAAAGTATAATGAAAATTAAATACTGGAAATGCACATGCATTCAAGCACACTACCATGAGCTCACTACTCAATTACAAAGGAAGACACACTGTCTTACAAAGAGATTCAGTTTTTGAACTGAGAAAATAACGTCTGCTAATGCTTGATTACAATTCTAGTTAAGCACAAAAACAATTCTTCACTCTTCTACACACTTCTTCACTCTTTGCTCTACCTTCGAATGATTTGGACAATATTCACATAAACACATAGAAGCACACCCTTGCACACACCTCAATTTGAATAAACAATTGCTCTTATATATCTACAACAAGAAATTTCATTGCTACAGGCTAGCCATAAAGAAATAATAAAATTAATATAAACTGTCGGCCCAAAACGTTAAAGATTATCAATGCGAATCAACCAAGGTTGGACACAACTTAGTGAGGACCCAAAAAAAAATCTCCAGCATGAAGACACTTCAATTAATTTCTCCTTAAAGATCCACAACATGCTACAAGTACTATGTCGACCAAGAACAAGAAAAACATGAACACACAAGAGAAAATTTCCAACCACGAGCACAACAATCAATACAGACTTGCAACAAAGATAGAGAATGATCTAGAAACATACAAAAGCATCATGAATCACAAGAGAAGCATTCACAACAACTGAACTAACTAAAATAGCCTCATCTTCATTCAATAACACCGACTAAAGAAATAGAAAAACTATCATAATGAAAATCTTCATAACTCGATCAAATCTTCACGCATATCTCTAAAAATCGATGTGGATAAACTAGATACACTCATAAAAAAACCCTTTATTCCACAACCTCTAATCATCAATGTGCATAACATACTCACATATTGAACTTCACTTCACCACTGACAACCTACAATTCATTTCTTTACAATTTTCTCAATATACTCAACATATACATCTTCAAATGCATTAATGCTAATAGTGTTGAGATCGATGACAACCACATAATAGAAACAGTAGGCTTTTGACGATTCCATAGCTCAAAAGGGGTCTTACTAGTATCACCTTCTATTTGTACCCAGTTGAGTGCATGTACACAACAATTCTCAGCTTCTCTCCAATAGATATGAGGGACATTTCCTTCCAACATCATAGTTCTAGAAGCATCTTTAATTCTCATTTTCTTCCTTTCTACATCTCCATTTTGCTAAGGGGTCCATGGTGTAGATAATTGTCTCTTTATTCCATGTTCTTCACAAAAATAATTAAATTCATCGAAAGTGAATTCACCACCTCTATCTCATCTTAGACATTTAACCTTCAAACTTGTCTTTGTCTCAACCATAGCTTTAAAGATATTGAACTTTTCCAATGCTTCATATTTCTCCCTTAAGAAAGTAACCCATACCATTCTAGAATAATCATCAATGAGTAACATGAAATACATGTAACCTTGTAAAATTATAACTTTATAGGGATCACATAGATCAGTATGCACAAGCTCTAACAATTCATTTGAACAATGCTTTTTACTCTGAAATGAAATCCTAGTTTTCTTTCCCAACTGGCATTCCTTGCATATTGCATTAGTAGGTTTAACCAACTCAGGTAGATCTCTCATAGCATTAATGGAACTTATCTTTACAATAATATCAAAGTTAGCATGACATAATATCCTATGCCATAACCAACTTTCATCAATTTGAGCAATCAAACAACTCTTACTAGCAGTACTCAAGTGAAAGATATTACCTTTTTTCTGTACATGATGCAATTTCATTTCTAGAACTCAATATTCTACACTTTCCATCCTTGAACTGAAGATTGTATCCCTTATAGACCATTTCACTAACACTCAGAAGATTATGCTTCAAGCCTTCCACATATAGATCACCATTAGTATTATGCTTACCATCAAGAGAAATGCATCCTCTTCCATGGATCACACCAATTGTATTATCACCAAATCTCACAACACCACCATCATACTTTTCCAAGATTACAAACTTAATTTTGTCTCCTGTCATATGATTTGAACATCCACTATCAATCACCCATTCATATTTCTCTTCAACTCGAGCAGCTAGGGCTTTCTCCACATTTGTATAACTAGCAGATTCAATAGATACATGATTATTTTCCTTGATAGCAATAAATACCCATTCATCATCACTTCTATTTCCTTGATTAGATTCATCATCTATCACACCTTCATCAACAACAAAGTAACACTTCTTCTGAAATCTAGGCTTGTTATGTTCTTGTTTAGGAGCTCTTTCTGGACACCTTGATGCAAAATGACCTATCTTATTGCAAGAAAAACATTTAAGAGGTAATTTTCTTTCATACTTACCTTTTCCTCTCGGTTCTCTTTTGACAATAAGTGTTTCCATCTCTTCTAGCTCTTTTTCTTCTTCTTCGATATGTCTAATTTCATCCTCATACTTGGATGTCTTTCTATCTATGAACTTTCACATGGATCATATCTCTTTCTATCTCTTCCAAAATTAGTAGCCTTAAATGTAGATTCAACCTTAGGAATAGCATCACCAAATTCACTCAACTCAAATGTAGTTAGATTATCAACCAATGTATCTCTAGTTATGTTTGTTATAGTCTCGAGCTCTTCAATAGCACTAGCTTTGACTTTATAAGAATCGGGCAGGGATCTAAGCACTTTAGCAACAATCTTAGATTTTTCTATCTTTCCACCAACACATCTAATACCACACACAAGTTAATTCACTCTTTGCATGAAAGTATTAATGTTCTCATCATCACCCATTCTTGACCTTTCATATTTCCCTATCAAACTCTACAACTTAGCAATGTTCACATTAGCATCACCTTCATACAAGGTTTCTAACTTTCTCTAGATCTCATGAGCAGTCTTCAGATCCATAACATTTTTCATCTTAGAATAAGTCAAAGCACTAAACAAAGCTTCCTCAACTTGGGTATTATACTCAGCATCTCTAATCTCAATAGGAGTAGTAGGACCATTTTGTGGAACAATATATATATATATATATTACTTGTAATGCTCCAGTAGGGTTCACCAATGCATCTTAGATGGAACTCAATTCGAGTCTTCCACAAAGAATAATGTGTTCCATGAAATCTCAGACTATCCTTCTTGTAATTTTCCATCCTAGATCACCTGAAGGTATTAAAATTCTTCCAAGGAACCTGCTCTGATACCAATTATTGGCAACAAAAGGTAGACAACTGAGAGGGGGGGTGAATACACTGTCACAAACATTCAAAACTTATTGAAATTATTAACCTTATTCTTAGATCTAATAAATAACCATGAAAACATAAATCATCAACACATTAGAAATGCACACAACACCAAGATTTTTTACATGGAAACCCTTTTAGGTGAAAAACCACGGTGGAGGTCAGTCCACAAGATTATACCATGTTAAAAGTATAATGAAAATGAAATATGGGGAATGGGAATGCATTTAGGCACACTGCCTAGATCTCACTGCTCAATTACAAAGGAAGACACACTATCTTACAAAGAGATTCATATTACAACCATTCAAATTTTGAACTAAGAAAATAGCATCTGCTAATGCCTGATTACAGTTCTAGTTAAGCACATAAAAAATTATTCACTCTTCTACACACTTCTTCACACTCCTCTTTTCCTTAGAATGATTTGAACAAAATTTGTATACACACACAGAAGCACACCCTTGCACACACCTCAATTTGAATAAACAATCACTCTTATATATGCGCAACAAGAAATTTCATCACTACAAGTCGACCACAAAGGAATAATAAAATGAATATAAACTATTGGCCCAAAAAATTAAAGATTATCAATGCGAATCAACCAAGGTCGGCCATAACTTAGTGAGGACCCAAAACAACATCTCCAACATGAAGACACTTCAATTAATTTCTCCTCGAAGATCCACAACATGCTGCAAGCACTATTTTGACGAAGAACAAGAAAAACACGAACATGCAAGAGAAAATCGCCAACCATGAGCACAATGATCAATGCAAACATGCAACAAAGATAGAGCATGATCTAGAAACATCCACAAGCATTAAGAATCACAAGAGAATCATCTGCAACAATTGAACTAATTGAAATAGCCTCATCTTCAATCAGGAACATCGCCTGAAGAAACAAAAACACTATCAGAATAAAAATATTCATAACTCGATCAAATATTCATGCAAATCTCTAAAACTTGACATGGATAAAATATATACACTCAAAAACAAACCCTTTAGTCCACAACCTCTGATCATGAATGTACAGAACATATCGACATACTAAACTTCCCTTCACCACTGATAACCTGCAACTCATTTCTTTACAATTTTCTCAATATCCTTGACATATATAGCTTCAAATGAATTAATGCTAATAGTGTTGACATCAATGAAAACCACATATTAGCAACACAACCACAACATCCAACAATAAGAATAAGTCATTTGGATGAGAACCCACAATTGCATAATTTTAAATGCCATTGTAAGTGTGTATGATAGCATAAGTACACATGTTGAATTGTTGCAATGCATGCAACAATAACCAAGAGCATACAAATGTTCTGGAAGATAACTAAAGGTATTGCAAGAAGCTATAGCTCATAAAAGTTCCACCTTTGCTACCACAAGCTATGGGTAGTTTGGTTGAGTTTAGGAGAAATAGGTTAACAATATTTGATCAAGTGTGAGTGACATTGATTTATTACTCTGGTGATTAGTTATATGGAGAAGTCATGTTACATGTAATGTGTGGCATTCCAACATCATGATATGGTTGTGTGAATGTTGGTACCTTATTTTACCATTAGATAATTAAAAAATTTGAATTATTTGTTGAATGGTAACTATCTATCTCTTTTTACAAATTTCCAAGGTTAGTTAAGATTGTACATTGTTGTATATGTTTTAATCTTGAGGGTATAAAACTTTGTTTTGTAGGTTATATGCTAGTAGTTTACAATTTGAGATTGTGTGAAAATGACCCTATTGTATTGGAATTAATTTCTTGAATGATATAATTATGAATATATTCTTATTAGAGTTTTATCCAATAAAGGTTTCCCACATAAATTCATGTCTCATGTGTATTAATGACTTGTGTATTACTTTGTGTGCTTCCCTTAATGTCATTTAATTCAATCATATAATAGACATAATTATATGTTTATGACATAATCTTAAAGTGTTTCAATATCCCAATTTATTTATAGGGTATATGTGGGATCATCATGGAAAAAATAGGCCCTTAAGTGGCAAAAAATTCAGAAAAATCAGAGTTAGGAAACTTGACATAAAAATTTAAATAAGTTATCTATATTATTTCAAAAAAATGTAAGAATAGAATTTGTAGCAAATTGAATGTAGTTTCTAAACTACTAGGTTTGTTTTAAAAAAAAATCTATTGGGTGAAAATTAGAAATTTCAATGCAATAGTACTTAAATTTCAAGGAAAAAATAAGAAGTAGTGTATGTCTAACCACCCTAACCACAATAAAATGATATTATTTTTTTATAAGATTTTAGATATAAGTAGAGGACTCATGTCCTAATGTGATGCATATTTTTTTGTAAATTGTTTCCAAGTAAATAATTAATTATGAATTTTTTATTACAACTTTTAAAAAATTAAAAACTCATATGTCTGACCACCTTAACTTGGTCAAAACTTCATGAAATTCATTTTTTTATTTTTTTAATCCTATAGTATGTGAAGCATAGAATGTGACACGTGTTTTTTATTCAAAAAATGTGATACCGTTTGAAAGCTATAGATGTTTTTCAATCAGCCTATCAATCAGGACTTTAGTCATAATTTGAATAGAAAATGAATAATAATTACAAGATTAAATTCAAAGTAAAGCATAATTTATATTGGTGGAAAACTAAGAATCTCCTTTAAAAACTCTTTTTCTTTCATCAATTTTGGGTTAAAAAAAAGTCGTCAATCACATACCCATCATATTGCCACTTTTTGGCCCATCATGATCCTGCACATACCCTGTAGTTTGTATCAAGGAGATATTCCCATAAGAGTTTTCATAGTGAGAAGAAAAAATTAAACTCATATTTCCTAGACTTGAGGAAAATAAAATCTTGAGCAACAATAGTATTTGAAGACAAGTCACATAAACTCTAGGTTACCATGCTTTGGTTGTAGATGTGAAACACCTCTAACATATTATAGTTAGGAGAATTTTTATATAATCTATTTTTTTGCACATGATATTTCAATTTCATTGAATGTCTCTCCACTCAATACACAAGTTCAAGAAAATCCTCTTCCCTATTTTATGATTCTAGAATAAATTCAAGTAGACTCTACAATCTCACCAAATATAGGCTATATTTTATTTGTTCCTAAAAATATCTAATCAACTACCTCAAATTAGCAAAAAATACTACTCATATATTTGCATCAAATACTTAACAAAAGTCACTCATTTTCTAAAATTCAACCAAGATGCAACAAATTCAATGATTATTATCATAGAAGCCTTTATGACAAACATTTTATGGACCTTTACTATATTGAACTCATTTTATTTCCAAATTTAGAAATATTCACATTTTGGAAATATTGTAAACCAAGATACCCAAATCTTCATTGTATCCATAGATAATAAATAAATTTACTCTCTATGGCCCATGATCTCCATACTAGACTAAAAAATTACTTAAAATGTACCATCCTTTATTGAAAAATCTTCACAAAATGGTCACAACTTCAACTCATCATATTGGTAATATGCAAATTCAAGAAAAATTCCAACAAATAATAGCACTAGAATGAAATAGACTCAAAATCAAGCATTTGGACAAGCACAATTAGGTAGGGACTTGACAATGAAACCAAAAATCTTGGGTGTATGTAGGTCACTTGTAGTCATCCCCCTTGTCCTATACAAATAAATAACTACTAAAAAATGAAGGCGCTACATTGATATGTCACTTAGTCTCAAATAATTTGGAAGCTCACTTAAAGACAAGAACTCACCTAGAGTCTCTGATAGGATAAAGGTGTCATGCAAATGAATTAATTAGTATTTGACAAAATTAAAACTAACTTGCAATTCTATGAAAGACCAAAACAAATAAATGGTTAGCTTATATATCAAAGAAGGCTTCCTTCAAATATTTTTATTCACTTAATACTTTTAATAATTATATTTTTTAATAAATATTTAGATATAAATAAAGTAAATGATATAAATAATTTTTTTTTAAATAAAATAAATAAAATAATTGAAGATTATATGTATATAAGATATCTCTACTGATTATATTTTTGTAAAACTTTATGTTTAGAGTCCTTAACTCATTAAAAAATATCCAGTACATTAACATTTTTTGTCATGATCTCAAAATACATTATATTCTCAATTTTGATACAAACCTATATAATATAGGTGAAAATTAGGGGAAAACAAGTTTGGGTTGAAAAAATTTCATGAAACTTTCCCTTTCCACAGTGGGGAAGAAATTTCCAAAATCCTTCCTTCAAATTATATGCAACCACCTCATTACGATTCATACCATATTGTTGAATAAAAATGTACAAGTAATCTCCCATTGTAATGCACTAGTCCCAGATCCACCTATCTCCACAAAACAATCCACGCAAAGAAGTTGAAGGCATCCTTAAAAATTCTTTCCACTTCCAAGGCAACTTATCTTCATTGTCCTGAAACAGCTCCTATATAACCAAATTATCTATTGTTAATACTAGAAGAATAGACAATCCATATTTCACCATATGTATCACAACCTTAACAACATCTTCAACCAGTTGGTTAAGTAATAGAGCTATTGTCACAGGTTTAATACAATCATCTTGGATGCTGTAACCCACAATGATTACAAGCCTAGGCCTTGCTCTCTAGAAAAGAATGACGTTGTACTCAACCATTTCATAATAAATTGTGTAAAATCTTGTTTCCTCTAAAGACTCAAATTTAATCCCCCATGAATCTTGCTAGTAATGGTAGATTCAAAAGGAAAAAAATTGAGGGTTTCTACCCAATGTCACTTCCAAATAGAGTTTGACATTTCTCCCTTCAACAATATTCACTAAATTTCTAATCTCATTCATTTGTATCTCTGAATAAATTCTCAGAAGGATCTCTAAATAAACTGACTACATAAAGCGTTATAAGCATTAACGTGGTTAGAAGGATCTCCCTTTCCTCCATATTTCTCAAATCTAGGAACCTTTACAACTTGTGGCATCAGTGTGCACAATATCTATAAGGATAAGGGGTTGATTTTGACATAATATGTAGGTGGGCCATTTTGATTTTAATTGATGGTGGAAACTTGCTTTTGAAGGGATGAAATGGTTTGCAAAAGTTGATTTATGAGAGGGTCATTGCTTGTGTTATGAGATGGAGGTGAAAAAGGTGAGGGGGTATATTTTTTTTAAGGACAGGTGAATGGAATGCTGATAGGTGGTAAAGTGGTAGAAGATATGACATGCGATGCCACAAAGGTACTAGGGATGCAAGAAAAAATACACAAGGAAGAAATCACATTACTATATGGTTTCATTGTTGTTGTGACTTAAGGATTGGTAATGGTAGGAATTGAGGCTATTATTGTGAGAGGAGTAATTTGAGTTCCTCGTTGGCTTGCAACATTGCTTGTAGGTAAAGGAAAACTAGTGGTTGAAGGGAGGTGTTTTCCAAAGATTTACACTATGTTTTTCACAAGGTCAAGTTGATATTCACTTTCAAGCATGCAATGAATGTTGTCTATGGTAGGATTGTGGTATTTGAAATGTTGTTATTTTTCACTTGATGTTGTAGGTTTGTTAAGTCTTCGTGAATGTGAATGATGTTTTCTTCAAGAACATTTTTAGTCCTTGTTTCAACATTCATGACACTACTTGAAGGTAAAGAGATGTTAAAGATAGGGTCCATACCTAGTGTACTAGTGTCAATACTAGGAGTGGAAGATCCAAACAATCCAAGATCCATGACAATTGTGCTATTGTGGGATGACATGAGTCTTTAAATTCGTCTCACTATAGTATTAGCAAGAGGACACAAAATACTCATGCAAGGGATACTAAATGCAAGATGAATGCAAATGCAATATAAGCTAAGAAAAATGAAATGACTACAGTAGAAATTCTAGAAACAAAAATAGAAAAGCTATAAATAGCAAACAAAAGTTCAAAAATACTACTTTAAATGCTAGAAAATGCAGTGCAAATTTTTCACTAGGACTGATTCGCTCAGGGTGGCAATTGAGTACCAGAGAATTTGCACTTGGAGTTATTTGCTCAGGATGATGATTGAGTCCAAGTAGGGTTTATTATTTCAAAAAAATAAGAAATTTTTAATTTATTTTTATTTTTCATATTGTACGATCTGAATCCTAAGTGAAAATGTAGATTTTTTATTAATTGCAATGAAATGAGATACAAAAATGCAAGCATATGAACTTTGACTAATGCAAAATTTGAAAAACATAGAATGCCAATTAACTAATGAAAATACTAATGCAATGTTAATGTAAGAAAGATATAGGATGATGGTGCACTCCAAATAAGAATTATGATGTTCTAAAAGTAGGTTCACCAAAATGGAACCTATGGAAAATGGGGGGAAGAGTGGTATCATATGGTTTAGGACATAGAGCACACCCACTTCCACTAATTCCACTTAAGGATAACCCTAGAGATCTCGATGTAAAAGAGAAAGAGATCTTGCAATAGGGCTATCATAGGGGTTGAATATAAACTAATGAGGGGTTCACCACCAAGTAAGAACTTGGAAAGACAAATGAAATGCAAGATGAAATGTTTAACCCTAATTTGATGTAATGCTTCACTAATTGACCTAGAAAAATGTGTAAAACAAAACATAATGTGTACACCTAGAAAATTGATGATGACTAGAAAAAAGTCTAAAATGCTATAAACTTTGACTTTACTAGTGATTGCAACTCATTCACCAGGTTGGGTGAATCAATCTAGAGTCAAGGTTTCTGTGCAAAACTAGGAATCTAGAAAATGGGTATCTAAAATAGTCAAGACCTAAATTTTGACCTATACTGGGACCTAATTTCCAAAAGTGGTGAACTAGTCTAGTTAGGGTTTTCTAGAATTTCAAAGGCTGGATCTTCTCTTCTCAATATACTCAATCTTCTCCTCCAAGTTTCTAGATCTGAATCTTTATAAATCAACATGTAGGTGGTCTCCAATGTTCTCCAATTCTTGATGGCAACTTTGAGAAATTTTAGGCACTTTAACAACTTTCTCCAACTTGCTCCATAGAAGGTCTTCAACCTAGATCTATAAAAGACACACTAAAGAGAGGGAAAAATGTTGTTTTATTAGTGGATAAGGGTTTTCCTTGGTTGAACCCCATTTTTGTAATCAAACCTTGAAATAGAATGAAATAGGAGAAGAGAATGATGAATGAACAAAATGTGATGTTTCAACTCATGAAACTCTAACAATGAAATGTTGAAAACATGTATGAAGTTGCTCCAATGGATGTAGATCTTGACTCTCGCTTGAATAGGATAGATCTTGAATGCAATGCTAGCTTAAATCATAAAATCCCACATCACAATTGTTAGCTCCAAAACAAACATGATGGATGAATACTTTGAAATGATGCTTGATGCTTTAATAATGCTCTAAAATGCTTGATACTTTACCCTTGAATGCTCTTGTGAACTAAATTTTCTATTTAGAATGTTCCTTTAGCTTGCTAGGTGTAAAATGAGTGAAAGAAACTTGTAAATTTATACTTCTTTATGCAAGAATTCCCAAAATTACAACACTAAAAGCTGACATCAGATCTAGGAGGATAAAATCCTACCAAGAATTTGAATTAATTTTAAATTTGGGCTACATGAGACTTATTCACCCAAGGTGGCAAATGAGTCTCATTAGGCATAATGTATGGAAAAATTTAATAAAAAATACTTAGAAAGGTGTGAAACCAAGACTGAGACCCAAAAACCTAGGTGGGACTCATTCACCCAAGGTGGTGAATGAGTCCCAGATCACTAAATCTAGGCCACACAAGCCAAAAACACCTAAATTATGACTAGGTATTGATTTATCTCAAGATTATCCTCGAAAAGATATATTAAATGGGGCTTGTGGATGTAAAATAAGGTCAATTAAAGCATAAGAAAGACCAATTATTAATGACAACCCTAGAAAACTGTGAAAGTGTGTTTAAAAATTTTACAACACTTTAAATAAGGCAAGATTAAGGTTTAAAAGAGACTTATTAGGTTTAGTTAATTAATAAAACCTTATAAAAGTTTGAAAGTGTGTTACAACACTTAACAACACTTTAGCAAGGTCCCATTTTAATTTCATTAGTTCACAAGGGCCCAAGACCTAATGTGAATGTGTCAAACACATTACAACACTAAAGCAAGGCCATATTAAGCTCAGTTTAACAAGGAGGGCCCAAACAAGCAAGGAAAAGTACAAGGGATACTTTTCCCATTGCCACAATATGTGTGTGTGTGTGTGTGTGTGTGTGTGTGTTTGTGTGTGTGTGTGTGTATGTATGTATGTATGTATGTATGTATGTATGTACAAAAATACATATAGATACATATTAAGAGTAGCTCCAAAATTAAGATGTATTCAATTGTATTCCACTAGAAAGACAATCACAAGACATTAATAATAAAATTATATGAATGAATATATTAAGTAAGTCTATTCATACAAATATATGAATGCATACAAATACACATGGGTTATTAAGAAAAAAGTCCAAGAAGATAAATACATTACTTTTTGTAGACATATTGTATTGTAATCTATTAGGTAGCAATCAAGTTGGTAAAAGTTAATGAAAAATATAAACCTTGAGAAATAACTAAAAATAGTAAATGAACACACCGATGGTTGAATTTGTAAGTGGGGTTTGTAAGGAATAACCCATTAACATAAAATACCATCCTTTACTTATAACATATAAAAGGACATTGCATAAATATAATTGTTAAATGCACAGTTCATGAAAATGTAAGCTGTGAAGTAAAGAATATAGGATACAAAGTATTGAGATTTCAATAGAGGTAAAATATTTGACAATAATTACTAACACATTTTACAATAAATGAATGATACTATCTTGTATTCAACAACCATAGGATAGAAATTTCAATAGAGGTAAAACAATTATAGACTTGGGTTTTTGAATATATTTCTAGAAAAGTAACCAAGGGTTTCATGATAATAATTCCTTAGCGACGTGAATACAAAAATGGGTTTTTAGATATATGCCAAAAAAACTAGGCAAGGATTTCATGATGTTAATTCTTTAATCACACATATTCTTAAAAAAATAAGCAAGGGTTTTCAGATATATGGCAAAAAACACATGGGTTTGCACACATATGTCGAAATATGCGTGGGTTTGCAGATTTATGCCCAAATTCACATGGGTTATTAAGAAAAACACCGAAGCAGACAAATTTGTTTTTGATTATAGGTAAAATATGATTTTTGAAGGGGCCTAGAACCCTTTACAAAAGAAAGTAGTTGAAACTAAAGAAAACAACACATAGCATAGATCAACATAGAAAACAACACAAAAGAAAAAGGTCGAAGTAGACAAATATGTTATTTTATATAGACATGTGGTAAAACTCGTGAGATTTCTCATCATTTTATCAAATAAAATCATGAAACTGTGGAGGGTTTACCAAAACATGAGCATAGGGTAAAATAAAGAGTAGGAAATAATCATTTTACCCTAAAAAAATGTGGGAAATAATGCACCACCACAATTGACAATGTCAAACAACACATGGAAAAAAGGGCATGAAAGGGAATGATGAATCAAGTAAAAACAAGTAGTAATCATTATTCAATCAGCAAAAAAACCATTCACAAGTCTATAAAAATGCTAAATAAAAAGATTGGTGAGTACTATTGTTTCCTTTTTGAAGGAGAATGATGTTTTCATTACCTCAAACTGTGGAGAGCAAACACCATCACCCACCATCGAGAAGCTTCCATCCCGTCAATGCATAGTGAAATGATGGAATGTAAATTTTATCCCCAAAAATTGTGGAAAATAATCCATCATTGGACCCGACATGCTTATGAAGTGGAGTGAATGTGTGGTGGTGTCCAGTGTAAGGTTTGGTGTTTTATGTGTAGGTGCAGACTATTATGGGCTCTAACCTAAACCTCTAATGTTAACTCATGAATTGGAGCCATTCACTTTTGACCTTATTTGAATGATAAAATTGTTATAATTGCACCCTAATAGTGACACAAATAGGAATATTTTAAATGTTATTTGGTGGTTATAGCAGTGGCAATCAAGAAATTTGGTGGCCATGAGCGGGTGACACCTCTAAATGGTGAATTTTTTACCCTTGCACGCATATCGAACACTCTCACATTTTTTTGAATTTCCCATATGCCAAAACAATAGTTATAAGCTATTAACTCGTGAGAAAATAAAACCCATGAAAAATCCTATCGTAGCTATGGCGATAACTCGGACATTTCCCCTAGCACTTGTCAAAATGATGTAATATGTAAATTTTCCAACCTTTTTAGTCCATCCAATAGGTAAACAATTTCATGATGCTTGATACAATGTTGAGATCAATGGAACTTTGGTTTCTAGTAGTAGTTTTTGATAAAAGATTTTGATTGGATTTGTTCTAAATTCATGTGACAATTTGGTAGATTGGTAAACAATTGCAATGATGTATTAGCCTATGACATGTGTTACAGTGATTTTTAGATGTTATGGTTTAACATGGATACTTGTATAAGTTTGAAATTGATATATTCCTAAGAATAAGTCATTTGGATGAGAACCCATAATTGCATAATTTTAAATGTCATTGTAAGTGTGTATGATAGCACAAGTACACATGTGGAATTGTTGCAATGCATGCAACCATAACCAAGAGCATACAAATGTTCTAGAAGATAACTAAAGGTATTGCAGGTAGCTTTAGCTCATAAAAAGTCTACCTTTGCTACCACAAGTTGTGAGTAGTTTGGTTGAGTTTAGGAGAAATGGGTAAACAATCTTTGATCAAGTGTGAGTGACATTGACTTATTACTTTGATGATTATTTATATGGAGAA
The DNA here is from genome assembly GCA_007258455.2 of Sequoia sempervirens. Classification (NCBI taxonomy): domain Eukaryota; kingdom Viridiplantae; phylum Streptophyta; class Pinopsida; order Cupressales; family Cupressaceae; genus Sequoia; species Sequoia sempervirens. Next base: position 15,404 of record VDFB02387971.1, on the reverse strand, counting down.
GTCGTGTTGCATGTAATGTGTGGCATGCCAACATTGCGATATGGTTGTATGAATGTTGGTATCTTATGTTACAATTAGACAATTAAAAAAATTGAATTGTTTGTTGAATAGTTATCTATCTATTTTTACAAATGTTCCAATGTTAGTTAAGATTGTACATTGTTGTATATGTTTGAATATTGAAGGTATAATTTTTTTTTTTGTAGGTTATATGCTATTTGTTTATAGTTTGAGATTTGTGTGAAAGCGACCCTATTGTATCAGAATTAATTTCTTGAATGGTATAATTATGAATATATTCTTATTAGAGTTTTATCCCATAAAGGTTTCCCACATAAATCCATGTCTCATGTGTATTTATGACTTGTGTATTACTTTTTGTGCTTCCCATAATGTTGTTTAATTGAATCATATAACAAACATAATTGCATGTTTATGACATAATCTTAAGGTATTTCAATATCCCAATTTATCAATTATTTGTATCAAGGAGTTATTCCCATAAGATTTTTCATAGTAAGAAAAGAAAATTAAACTCATTTCCTAGACTTGAGGAAAAAAAACCTTGAGCAACAATGGTATGTGAAGAGAAATCACATAAACTATAGCTTACCATGCTTTGGTTGTAGATGTGAACCACCTCTAGCATATTATAGTTAGGAAAATTTTTATATAATCCATGTTTTTGCACATGATATTTCAATTTCATTGAATGTCTCTCCACTCAATACACAAGTTCAAGAAAATCCCCTTCCCTGTTTTATGATTCTGGAATAAATTCAACTAAAATCTGCAATCACACCTAATATAGGCTATATTTTATTTGTTGCTAAAAATATTTAATCAACTAACCCAAATTAGCATAAAATATTACTCATATATTCCCCTCAAATACTTAACAAAAGTCACTCATTTCTCAAATTCAACCAAGAGACAGCAAATTCAACGATTATTATTAAAGAAGTCTTTATGACAAACATTTTATGGATCTTTACTATATTGAACTCATTTTCTTTCCAAATTTAGAAATATCCAAATTTTGGAAATATTGTAAACCAAGGTACCCAAATCTTCATTGTATCAGTAGATAATAAATAAATTTACTCTCTATGGCCCACAATCTCCATACTAAATTAAAAAATTACTTAAAATTTACCATCCTTTACTGAAAAAACTTTACAAAATGGTCACAACTTCAACTCATCATTTTGGTAATATGCAAATTCAAGAAAAATTTCAACAAATCACACGACTAGAATGAAATAGACTCAACATCAAGCATTTGGACAAGCACAATTAGATAGGGTCGTGACAATGAAACCAAAAATATTGGGTGCATGCAGGTCACTTGAAATTGTCCCCCTTGTCCTATACATAAATTAAAATATTTTGTAAATAAGTAAAATAATTGAAAATTATATCTATATTAAGATATCTCTACTGATAAAAATCCAGTACATTAACAATTTTTGCCATGATCTCAAAATCCATATAATATAGGTAAAAATTAGGGGAAAACAAGTTTGGGTTCAAGTGACAGCATTTCATGAAAGTTTCCCTTTCCACAGTGAGGAAGACATTGCCAAAATCCTTCCTTCAAATTATATGCAACCATCTTATCACGATTCACACCACGTTGTTGAATGCCAATGCACAAGTAATCTCCCACTGTAATGCACCCCCAGATCCAAAACAATCGAGGAAGAGAAGCTGACGGCATCCTTAAAAATTCTTTCCACTTCCAAAGCAACTTATCTTCATCGTCCTGAAACAGCTCCCATATAACCAGATTCTCCATCGTTAATACCAGAAGAACAGACAATCCATATTTGACCATATGTATCTTAGCACTAACAACATCTTCAACCAGTTGGTCAGGTAATGGAGCTATTCTCACAGGTTTAATACAATCATCTTGGATACTGTAACCCACAATGATTACAGGCCTCCCTGCTCTCCAAAAAAGAACGCCATTGCACTCAACCATTTCATAATAAAAAAAGTCCGTTTCCTCTGAAAACTCAAATTTAATCCCCCATGAATCTTGACAGTAATGGTAGATTTGGAAGGAAAAAAATCGAGGGTTTCTCCCCAACGTCACTACCAAATAGAGTTCGCCATTTCTCCCCTCCACAATATCGACTGAATTTGCAGTCTCGTTGATTTGTATGTCTGAATAAATTCTCAGAAGCGGATTGCAAAGATATAATTTTGGGTTTCCTCTTAAATGCAGCGGCCCTGATCGTGGGGTTTTTTGAAAAGGCACCAACCCTAGCGCTGTACTTGTTAACCTATACGCTTCTAAGTCGTTTCTAACAGGCAGGAAAGATAAAGAGATAGCCCTCCATTTTCGAGTGGAAAAGCAGTAGGCCATACAATAATCTTCACCATATACGAGAAGCCATGGATTTTGACTGGGCAATGAAGACAGAAAGCTGTGTGCGGACAAAATAGATTTCCATTCTTTGCAAACCACGCGAAAGCGGCAGATTGAGATTAATGGAAGCTTCTCGAATATGCATTCCTTTATATGCTGAGGCAGCTCAGATATACCACGCTGCTCTCCATCTCCTGCAACTGCAGAAATAGACTTTCGCTTCATTCTTTTCAGCTCCCAGTACGCTTCCTCTTCCCGCATTGTATTCTCTCAACCCTGCATTACAACCCACTTTTATAGGCGTTTGGCATGCAGAGCTTTGGTTAACTGGCCTTAAATTAACTTTACTTCAACTTGCGTTGCACTTCACTGTTAGATGCATTCAAATTTCCATTCATGCAAGACATGAGATAACTGTAAAAGCATTCAAATTTTCATGCATGTAAGACATGAGATAACTGTTCATGCATTCAAATTTTCTGACTGTTTCTAGTTTTACCTGCCTTTTAAAAAACCATAAAAAAGAATAATTACATAATCTGGTGAAAGGATAATCGCAAGATCTGGTTTCAAACTTGCTTTGTCTACGGTTATTTTATATGTCTACGGTTATCTTATATGTGGAGTGGTGAGTGGATTTAAACTATAATATATATATATATATATATATATAAAGCGTTAAGATGTCCTTCTTAAAGCATCTATTTTAATCCTAATCATAATTCAATCTTAATTCTAACACCAACCTTACATTAATTGAACTTATAATTCTAACTTAAATTTAATTCTAATTGAATTCTAACCCTAATTAGATCTTACACCTAGCCTTGATCATAGCCCTATTTGAAATTCAACTATAACCCTAACCTCAAGCTTTATAATAGAATCCTACTCCTAATTGAACCTTAAACCTAAGACTAATCCTTGTTCTAACCCTTACCCTAACTCTAAGCCTAATTGAACCCTATATTTGACCCTAGCTATAATCTAATTGATCTCTAACCCTAACTGAATCATAACCATAATTAAATTGTAACCCAATTTGGACCATAACCTTAAATCTAGACTTTTATTGAATTGTAACTATAATTGAACCCTAACCCTAATCCTAGTCCAAAATCTTATCCTCATTGAACCCTAAGCTAATTAAACCTTATTCAAAACCCTAATTTAAACCCATGTATTCACATCTTTCCGGGGTTTTTTAATTTACTATTTCTTATTGATTTATATTTTAAATCTTTGCTTTTCTTTTTGATTAATTTATATTTGTATCATATCTCTGATTTATCTTAAATCTTTTTATTTATTTATTTGATCTTTTAATCAATTTTTTGTGATAAATATCTAAATTATCTTTTTTTCTCTTTGAGATCAAGTTTATTTATTTATTTATTTGATCTTTTTTATTTATCTTTTTTATCAATTTTTTTTTTATTTGTTTATTGAATTTTTTAATTTATTTTTTAATCTTGAATTTATTGGTAAATATTCTCATTTCTTTGTGATCAAATCTCTTAGATTTATTTATTTGATTTTGATTTTTCTATAAAATTTCTTTGATTTTGATTTTGATTTTTCTTTGTGATTTTTCTTTGATATTTTCCATAAAATCTCTTTGATTTTGATTTTTTTTTTCTATTAAATTTCTTTGATTTTGATTTTGATTTTACTTTGTTATTTATGTTTTATTTTTCTTTGTGATGGTAAAATGTTTTTTGATTTATCTTTTATCTCTTATTTTTTTTTATTTTATATTTTAGTGGATCTATTGTATGTAAATATTTTCAATTCTTTATGATTTATATCTGATTTTTTTTAATGTTTTTTTTTTTATTACTAAATTTCTCTTTGGTGAGAAAATATTATTTTCCCATTGCATCTTTGACATAAACAGATTGTTTGTCCCAAACATTAACATATATTTTTTGTTGGTTTCAGTTTTTCAATTTAAAATGCACTTTCATTTTTAGATTTATCTCAATTATAATAAATAGAACGAATACTCATGTAGTGCTTTTCTACGTCTACTTGATGGATGAACATTTTAATTAAAAATATAACATTTTGTGAACTGAGACAAATTTTTGTATGTATTAAGAATTTAAAGTTAATTACAATAAAGTTTACATCATAAACTACCATCTTTCCACAAAAAATTCCAAAGTAAAAAGTGTTAAAGACTCAAAGATCTAGGATTCCAGATAGCCCCACAAGGAACTTGAGGTCTCTACAATAGAAATCAGGATGGACCAAATCTATCAGCATAGATATCATAATATGTATCACTCCTAGAACTATAATTAATATTACTATGGCTGTGTATATCAACCAAAAACAAAAATTAATTGCTATAAAAGCAAAACTCATCAAATAAAACTTTAGAAAATCCAAAGAAAACTATCTTTCCAGCCATAGTCTTCATCTGGGCTCATTGGACAACAGGTACAGTGCAAACATTGATGTTGGATCAGTATTGCAATGGGGAATGCTATTGAAAATGAAATATCACATTTTTATTTTTTTTATTATAGCAAATTCTAGAACACAATTCCCAATAGTAAACATGAAATGTATTAGAGTTCCTATTGATGAACTAAAATGATCCAAAGTCACAAAGTGCCTCGAAAATATATGAAACAAAATCAGAAAGCAAAAATTTGGAATATTACCAAAATTTCAACACAACATTAAATGCTTAAAAGAACATTTTATACGCATGAGATTCGAAATGGAAAGAAGTGATATAAATACAAAATATATGGTCAGTGAAATGTCTGAGTGAATGAGAGAACAATAGGTAAAAGAGTGGGATTATGCTCTAGTTGTCAAACTATTTTTCAATATATGCTCCAATGTCCTTATCGATAGGGTGGATGTCAGGGGCCTGCGTTGGAAAAAAAATTAATAAAAAAAAATTCAGGAAAGTTTTCTGTAAGCTGCGGAAGGAACCAAAACCAGTGAGTTATATTTTTTCAAATCACATATCAAGGAAAAACCAAAACTTTTGATATAGACCTCTTTATACGAAATCAATGGTGAGATAACAAGGAGAAGAAATAATTAGGGCATTATTTAAAGTCACAAATTATGGAGGCCCATCGTAGAAAACATGGAACTCATCACCACTATGAATCTAGTAGTGGAGGAAATGAGGGACATGCTGAACACAGTGGGTGCCACCAGTATGATGAGAAAAGCGCACTCATAGCAGGGATTGAGATCATAGACGATGCCCATAGCCAACCGAGAAAAGATGGTTTACACACCGATTCCTCCACACGCCATTGATAGCTACGCAAGAACCACCATGAAAGCACCAATGTAAAAAGGAACAAAATAATATGAACACTGAATCTTCCATCGAAGCAGAGGTGTTGATCGAATTCTATACAAATGCTAATATGAGATCAACATAAAACATACAATTCTTTGTCTGTAAGCACATGCACTATCAATCCAAAAAAATGGAATTGGCATTAGTTATTGATATTAAAAACCATTGAACATACTATTGCAGCCAAATACAAATTCCAACATCCATGAGTTATCAAAGAAATTGCCTCAAAAGTGGGTCTTTCACAACCCAACAAAATCCATTGTAGAGGTCGTTCTATGTGTCGTCAAGTGATAATATGCTTCCCGTTGTGCTTTATAAGAAACTCCCAATGCAAGAAGAATATGGAATGCTGACCATTTCAGGCGATGACAATGGACCATTTTCGTTGGAATTTGAAACGTACGGTTGCCAGCTATTCCACTACGTTACCGTTGCCTCATCTTCTGATGCCATTTCATTACATTGCCGACCTACGTGTAGCTATTACCACCCTATGCCTCTCTCACATCACGCCAACTGTTGTGCAACCACCTGCATTTCCATATTGTGCAACAAAGGACATCCACGTCTTCCATGTATTGCTTTGAGTACCACCACCTGTATGTCATTTTAAATTCAGCTCTAAAAACTTTAGACACGCTCTTTCCACTCGTGCTAATGTAGTTTCTCTCACTTGGCATGAGGAGAACTGCGGTTATGGGATAAATGTAGAATTCTCATGCTAATGTTTAGAATTTCTGCATGGAGACGTATGAAAGGTTTCTAGAAATCTTTAATGTTTTTTAAGACTTGTGGTATAATCAAGAGTAGAATTTGATAAAAGTGATTTCATTCAATATTTATAGATTTATAATCATTTTGTCAAATTGAATAAAAAAATATTATATTTAATGTGTATTGTTTTTTTTTTTACAACAAGGATGTCCCCCGACCTAAGTGGCCTATATCTTGGGTACCGCTAGACTAGTCCACTTAATGCGCATTGTTATTCTATCCACATAGCTCACATCACACACATCAAATACTAAACTTCATGCAATGCATATCATGAGTTTTTAAATGAGATAAGGTTGCCTATTTTATTAGTTTAAAAATAATAAACATTAATGGGATCCACCAAAGAATGAAATTGATTTTAATTCTTATCTATAAGATTGGGCCTTACATATATTTCTTTATTTATATGTTATTTATCTCAGAAATATTATATTTACCATTCAATATTAATATTTTTTATTCTAAGGGTTTTATATAAAGTCATCTAGCAAAGAAAAATATATCTATACTCAAACACAGTCCAACTATATTAAAAAACTAAATATATTAGATAACTTAAAATATGAAAAAAAAAAACATTTCCTAAATAGTTATACATTAGAATAAAGAATTATAAAACTATATTATTTTTTAAAAAAAATGGTAAATACAAAATCTCAGATTGATAAATTGAAATATTTTCTTTCTTTACTAAAACTAAAATAAAAAGATTAAAAATGACAAGTATTTCCATTCATTTAATAGACTCACATAATTATAGAATATCTCTTGACATTAGAAAATAATTCTTAAAAAAAAATTAAACTTTTTGTGTTTGTATAAATAAAATAGCTATGTAGTAAATAAATCTTCAATAAGTAAAATTACTTTGTGATTCTTTTGAAGTAGATATTTTATTTAAAAAATAGTTATACCCTTAAATAAGTTAACATATGAACTATAAATATATTGTTTCTTTTTTTACTTTTATTTTTTTAATATTCTAGAAAAATAATTATGATTGAAATAATTTGTTCAAATAAAACAATCAATTTGATATATTGATATAAGTATATTTAAGATATCCCTTGACATCTTTTATTTAAGATATTTATACCTTTTATATATAGCAAAACATATTTATATGTAAAATTATATATTTTTTATTAAATAAGTAGCATTTACAGGGTGTAAGATAGGCCACACACAAAAATAGCTGACACATAGCTTTCCAACAATAGATGAGGACTAGATCACCCCAGAACCTGAGGGGACCATTTGACTCCCTTAACCCTAGGCCGCAAAGTAGCGAGAGATTTTTGAAGTCCTTTCTTCTTTCTCATTACAACGGACTAGGAAGAAGTGGAATCAAAGTCCACCGAGCAAGGTGAGAGAAGCAGATCCACAACAACCACCATGTACAATGAGCCACCATGCAATGAGTGAGTCAGCAACATAGAAGAGGAGACATGAGAAATTGAAGGAGCATTAAAGGAATTCAACAAGGGTTGGGCAGGCTCTTCCTAAATAGGGAGTGCAGTTCGAGGCAACAATGTTTTCACAGATGGGATAGCCATAAGAGGACCTTGGCAAGACACAGACTCCTTGGATGAATCAGCAGGGTCATCCACCATGGAAGAACCATCCAAAGAAGGAGAGCTCACCATGAGATGGTCCATGAGATAGATACATATATATAAATTTTCATAATAAAAATAATTATGATTGCATATACTACTCAATTTCATTAACAAGTAACATAATCTTCTCAAACATAATGAGAGTAGGAATGATGATGGAGTGTAATAATGTGAGGGTGTTACAAAAAGATAAACATAGACTACATATATTTAAAAATATATAAAACAACACTTAAATAAATAAAATAAATTCAAAGAACTCTATAAGTAAATAACTCTCAAATAAATAAAAACCAATTGTCAAATCAAAATAGTATAAGCAATTAAACTAAAATAGTTCTTAAATCATTTTTAAAGTAAAGAAAGCAATACAAAATTAATATTTTTAATTTATTTTGATAAATATACTTCAAATATTTTTATATACTTTTTTTTAATAATATAATACAATAATCTATAAAAAAACTAATTGAATGAAAGACATATTAAAAATGTATATTTTTTCTTTTCTAGACTTTTAAATATTGAATTTTCATTATATTCCTATGATATCTATTTTACTTTTAAATTCTTTTAACTATCACTCTCTCAATTTTATTACAATCTTGGAAAAATGTCCATAACACTTCAAGTAAAAAAAATGAAATAGTTTTTGAATAGATGAATTTCAATCTGAGGACAATTTGAACTAGGGCAAGTTGATGAGAAATCTCCTCTAAGCAACACTATCTTATTTGGGGCAGCCAACACCTAACCATCTATAGGTTGTGGCTTCCAATGCTTTCTTCTAGTGCTAGAAACTTAGCATTACTATAGAAAAAATGTCAAAGAGGAAGTTTGAGCAATGCTTATACTTGCCAATCTGAACTTCAGTCTAGCTATAATCAAACTAGTGCATGCAAATTTAGAACTTTACATACTATGTTACAAGAACCATAATAAGTCAAGCACTAGATTAGATAAAGTTATGAGTAGCAATAATTAAGGATGTCCATGGTGAAGCATGGAAAACCTTTGTTTGAAGCATGGAATATTATAATCAGATGGACCTGTAACTTGAAATTTTTATACTATACTATTTGAACCTACCATGGTGATTTAGATTTTATTTATTTATGCACATGATGTAATGCATGGATTGGATACTAATGGCTCATCATTAGATAGCAGTAGTGTTGAAATAAAATATAATAATTTATTTTCTCTTATTTCTTTGTTTAGATGTTTCTTTAATACTTTAGTTGCTCATGTTTTAGCACTTGTTGGAATGATGTGATATGTGAATTTTCTAACATTTTTAGTATATCCAATAGGTCAACAATTTCATGGTGCTTGATACAATATTGAGATTGTTGGAACTTTGGTTCCTAGTAATAGTTTTTGTTAAAACATGTTGATTTCATTTTATGTAAATTCATATGACAATTGTTTGGTAGATTGGTAAACAATTTCAATGACATATTAGTCTATGAAATTTTTCAATGAGTTTTAGATGTTGTCGTTTAACATGGATACTTGTATAAGTTTGACATCGTTATGCTCTTAAGCATAAGTCATTTGGATGAGAACCCACAATTGCATAATTTTAAATGTCATTGTAAGTGTGTATGATAGCACAAGTACACCTATGGAATTGTTGCAATGCATACAACAATAACCAAGAGCATAGAGATGTTCTAGAAGATAACTAAAGGTATTGCAAATAGCTATAGCTCACAAAAGGTCCACCTTTTCTACATGGGTAGTTTGGTTGAGTTTAGGAGAAATGGATCAACAATCTTTGATCAAGTGTGAGTGACATTGACTTATTAATATGGTGATTATTTATATGGAGAAATCATGTTGCATGTAATGTGTGGCATGCCAACATCAAGATATGGTTGTGTGAATGTTGGTATCTTATGTTACAATTAGACAACTAAAAAATTTGAATTGTTTTTTGAATGTTTATCTATTTTTACAATTTTTCCAATGTTAGTTAAGATTGTACATTATTGCATATGTTTGAATCTTGAAGGTGTAAAACTTTTTTTGGCAAGTTACATGCTATTATTTTATAGATTGAGATTGTGTGAAAGTGAACATTTTGTATTGCAATTAATATCTTGAATAATATAATTATGAATATATTTTTACTAAATTTTTATCCCATAAAGCCTTCCCACATAAATTAATGTCTCATGTGTATTTATGATGTGTGTATTAATTTGTGTTATTCCCTCAATGATGTTTAATCCAATCATAAAACAAACATAATTGTATGTTCATGACATTATCAAGTAAGGTGTTTTGATATCCCAATTTATCAATTGTTTGTATCAAGGAGTTATATTCCCTCAAGAGTTTCCATAGTAAGAAGACAAAATTAAACTCATATTTCCTAGAATTGAAGAAAATAAAATCTTGAGCAACAATGATACGTGAAGAAAAATCACATAAACTATAGGTTACCATGATTTGGTTGTAGATGTGAAGCACCTCTAATATATTATAGTTAGTTGAATTTTCATACAATCTATTTTGTTGCACATGATATTTTAATTTCATTTAATGTCTCTCCATTCAATAGAAAATTTCAAGAAAATCCTCTTCCCTATTTTATGATTCTAGAATAAATTCAACAAAAATCTGCAATCACACCAAATATAGGCTATGTTTTATTTGTTCCTAAAAATATTTAATCAAGTACCCCAAATTAGCAAAAAAGATTTACTCATATTCCCCTCAAATACTTAACAAAAGTCACTCATTTTCTCAAATTCAACCAAGAGACAACAAATTCAACAATTATTATCAAAGAATCCCTTATGACAAACATTTTATGGATCTTTACTCTATTGAACTCATTTTCTTTCCAAATTTAGAAATATCCATATTTTGGAAATATTTTAAACCAAGGTACCCAAATATTTATTTTTATGTGTAGATAATAAATTTACTCTCTATGGCCCATGCTCTCCATAATAGACTAAAAAATTACTTAAAATCTGCCATTCTTTACTGAAAAAACTTCACAAAATGATCACAGCTTCAACTCACCATATTGGTAATATGCAAATTCAAGAAAAATTCCAAAAAATCATACCACTAGAATGAAATAGACTCAACATCAAACATTTGGAGAAGAACAATTAGGTAGGGTCCTTATAATGAAACCAAAAATGTTGGGTGCATGCAAGTCACTTGAAGTTGCCCCCATTGTCCTATACAAAGCAACAACTACTCAATAATGAACTACATTGATATATCACTTAGTCTCAAAGAATTTGGAAGATCACTTAAGGCACAAGAATGCACCTAGAGCCTCAATTAATTGTTCCCTTCAATACATGTGAGGATAAAAGGTGTCATGCAAATGAATTAATTATTATCAATAAAATTAAAAGCTAACTTGTCATTCTATGAAAGATCAAGAAAAATAAGTGGTTAACTTATATATCAAAGAAGGCTTCCTTCAAATATTTTTATTCACTTAAATTAATTTTAATAATTATATTTTTTAATAACTATTTATATATAAATAAAATAAATGGTATAAATAAATTAAAATGTTTTGTAAATAAATAAAATAATTGAAAATTATATCCTTATTAAGATGTTTCTACTAATTTTCAGAGTCCTTAACTCAGCGTTCTCTCATTTTTATTGAGAATTTCAAGATGTGGAAAAATATCTAGTACATTTAACAGTTTTTTCCATGACCTCAAAATCCATCATATTCTCAATTTTGATACAAACCCATATAATATAGGTAAAAATTAGAGGGAAACAAGTTTGGGTTCAAGTGACAACATTTCATGAAACTTTCCATGTCCACAATGGGGAAGACATTGCCAAAATCCTTCAAATTATATGCAACCACCTTATTACGATTCACACTAAGTTGTTGAATGCCAATGCACAAGTAATCTCACACTGTAATGCAACCCCATATCCAACTAGCTCTACAAAACAATCGAAGCAGAGAAGTTGAAGGAGTCCTTAAAAATTATTTTCACTTTCAAAGAAACTTATCTTCATTGTCTTGAAATAAATCCCATATAACCAAATTCTTCATCATTAATACTAGAACGAACAATCCATATTTGACCATATGTATCATAGCGTTACAACATCTTCAACCAGTTGGTCAGGTAATGGAGCTATTCTCACATATTTAATACAATCATCTTGAGTACTGTAACCCATAATTATTATAGTGTTGAAAATTTGAATGCTCTTGACCCTCCTACTCTCACGTTAGACCCCCGACTACACCTACCTACCAGGAGCTCCAAATTTCAACAACAGTTTTTGAGATCTTCATCTGTGCTGCTCTGATAACTCCTGAAGTAAATATGGTAGGAATTTTTTAATTTCAAATTAATGTTGGTAGGTAATTTAAAATTTGAGAGGGAATATTGAATAGACAAGAGGAATGAAGGTATATTATTTTGTTAGTCAGAAGTTGGAAGAATTTTGAAGAAGTTTTCTGTGCAACATCAGTCTGTAGACATAGAATGTTTTTTGTGTGAGCTCCCAGAAGCTCTTGAACAACAACAACTATGTGTTTGTGATTGAGTAGTGATTTATCTTGAAGAGATCTATGTAGCTTCTGCTAGTGAGCTCCTAATAGCTCCTCAAGTTGTTTGTTTGTCTGGTTGAGCAACTTATGAAGTTTGTAGCCTAGAGTTTGTTTTCTGTAGTTTATGTCTAGTCTTTTAATGTATTGTCATTTCTAGATTAGTTAATACAAAAAGAAAATATTGCATGCCCAAATTTGTCTCTTATTTTTTGTGGTTCCAAATTTTGTGTACTCCCCTATTGTGTTTTGGGAAAATAGAGCAACAACTCTATGGATTTCATTTTATTTAAATTCCTGACATGGTATTAGAGCCATAGGCCCTATTTCCTTGTGAGTTAGGGCATTTTTTTTTTTGGGAATTAAGTTTTTCTTGTTGGAGACATGGCTAGAGATGAAGGAAAGAACTTGCAGCAGCCATTGTCTTTTAATGGATAGAACTATAATGTTTTGGAAAAGAATATGAAGACCATAATGGTTGCCAATGATTTGTGGGAGTTTTTGGTTAATGGTCTCAATGATGTAACTAACTTAGTAGCATATGATGTGCTCATAAACAACTAGAAGACCCAGTTGATGGAGTTGAGGAGGAAAGATGCTAAGGCATTGAGTTTGATAGAAGCAGCCTTGACATAGGCCATTTTTCCTAGAATAACAATAACTAACTATGCAAAGGAAGCATAGGAAATCCTCCAAACCAACTATAAAGGGATTGACAAGGCTAGATTGTGAAGCTCTAGATGATTTGAAGAGAGTTTAAGACTTTTGAAATGAAGGACAATGAGTCCATTTCAATTTTTCATACAAAACTCTCAGTGTTGATAAACTAGTTGAGAGTAAACCTGAGGTCATAGATGATCAGACAATTGTAGAGAAAATCCTTAGGAGCTTACCCACAAAGTTTTATGCAGTGGTGATTGCCATTGAAGAGGCAAAGGATCTCACAATGTTGTCCGTTGATGAGCTTATGGGTTCTTTGTAAACCCATGAGCAACACCTAAATAGGTTTGCTACTTCTTCCCAAGAGCAAGCTTTTAAATTGTATTCAAATGCAAGAGGAAGGAGGAGAAGAAACAATGGTGGAAGCAGCTCAGGAGGTAGAGGTCATGGCAACTTCAAACAAGGAAATGCTGGAGGAAAAAGATCGGGTCAATAAAACAACCAAGAGGGAGCAAGTAGCTCTCAGGCCAACTCTCAAAGAGGAAATAAGAATAGCAATTTCGAACCAGAAGAATGATAAGAGCAATGTTGAATGCTACTATTGTCATAAATTTGGGAATTATGCAAGTGAAAGTTGGAAAAATAAATGTGATCAGTCAAAACAAAATAAAAATGTGGCTGATTCAAATGTGGTTGAAGGAAATCAGTCCACAACCTTCATCATATGCAACATTGGTGAAGAAGGTAGCCTCGAAGTCTAGTATTTGGACAGTGGTTGCAAAAACCACATGAGTGGTAATGAAAGTCTTTTTTTTTTCATTGATAAAAATGTAAAGTCTGAAATAAAAATGGGGAACAATGGATTAGTTCCAATTGTGGGAAGAGGATCTATTATGATCTGCACCAAGCAAGGTGAGAAGGAGATACAAAATGTATTTCTTGCTCCTTGGTTAAAACATAACCTCATAAGTGTTGGAAAGTTGATTCAAAATGGATATAAAGTACTGATGGAGAAGGGTCAATGCATTATTTATGAAAAGAATGAGAGGATGAAGGTGTTTGTAGTAGTTCAAGGGACAAAGAACTAGATGTTTCCTTTGAAGATTGAGACATGTTTCTCATCTCATTTTGTTGTTGCACCTCTCATGAATGGAAAATGTACAACAATACATCACGTAGCTCTCAAGAGCACCATTCAAGACCCCTCCAAGCTATGGAATCTCAGGTATGGACATTTAGGCTATGCTAGTTTGAGTCTTTTGTCCAAAAAAAATGATTGATGGTTTGCCAAGAATAGTAGAGCCTAATGTTAAGTGTGAGACTTGCATTTTGGCCAAGCAACATAGGTAGCCCTTTAAATTAGGCAACTCTACAAGGGAAATAACGCCATTGGAGCTAGTGCACATGGATTTGGTAGGCCCTATGAAAATCATTTCTATTGGTAAAAGAAGATTTTTTTATGACCACCATTCATGACTACAATCGTAAGACATGGGTTTATTTTTTGCAACATAAATCTAAAGCTTTTGTTACTTGTTTTTGTTGTTTAAGGACCAGGTTGAAAGAGAAGGTGGACACATGATCAAGGTCCTAAGGTTAGATCGAGGAGGAGAGTATACTTCCAATCTATTTGTGAATTTTTGCAAGCAAAATGACATCAAGAAGGAGCTAATAGCTAGTTATACTCCACAACAAAATGGAGTGGCTGAAAGGAAGAATAGGATCATCATGGAGATGTCAAGGAGCATAATGAAAGCAAAGGGACTCTCAACTGAATATTGAGGAGAGGCTATAGCAATACCTATTTATTTGATAAATAGAAGTCCAACAAAGGCGGTTTGTGACAAGATCCCTCAAGAGCTATGGACAAAACGCAAGTGGACGGTTGAGTACTTGAGAGTGTTCTTTGTGTGGCATATGCACACGTACCTAAAGAAAAGAGGTAGAAATTGGATGACAAGGGTGAATATTGTATTTTGATGGGCTACAGTAAGGAGTCCAAAGCCTATCAGTTGTACAAGTTGGTCACTAAGAAAATCATCATCAGCAGAGACATGGAGTTGTTAGAAG